>JAJOOS010014727.1:0-32641 GCA_029582725.1 Solanum chiquidenum | reverse complement strand
ACATTGTAGTTCGTCGATTTTTTCAAGAATGTATTAGAAAATGGTTCAGACCCAACCGTTAGTTCCCTAAGAAATAAAAAGGACACATATGTCAAAAATATTTTCGACAAGTCAATTTCAGATAAATCCATTTTAGTAGTAGAATTATATAATTCAAATAATAATAATGATTTAAGGAAAAAAAAGATGATAAATTACTTACACTATATTTGCACCTTTGTTGATTGGATCCTTGATTCTATCATTTACCCAATTATATGCAAGGTCTTTCCTATTTGCTTGATACATAAATGAATTTCCCATAGTAACACTAACACTAATATTAGTGGCTGAAAATATTTCAATAATATCATATCCTGAAGTCATTAATCTCAATTGTGAAATTTTATTTTGTAAAAGCAAATCAACAACCATAGATGGAACCAATTGTTGTGTTTGTTGCCTTCCCCATGTGATGCCCACAAAACTATTCACTTGTGTTGCCATGACCAAAACCATGAAACATATGCCTATGTTAATTATTAGCCTCATCTTGGGTGATGTCAGGAATTTAAACAAGGAGATTTTGATAGAAAAACCTACAATGTTACGATTGGGATTTGGACCTGATATGAAACAATTCTTGAGTCACATATACCAACTCGTTGAAAGTTGTTTTTTTTCAAGAATTAATAATTTGTATATATAAAAAAAAAAGAAAAAATTTTGTGTTTACCTTATTTTTGGAATACAATATGATTTTCTGACGAAAGATTTAAGTTGAATTAGTCCCCTTAGGATGATGTAACTCTGCCATTGATGATACCAAAACAATTTTTGCTAAAAATGTTTGTTTTTCAAAGAAGTTTAACAGTTTTTTTTATATGTAATTTTATTTTTACCTTAATTCTGCGGTATAATTTACCGCAGAAATTCAATTGAATCCTTTCGGATCATGCAACTAGAATGAATTTCTATGGGTTCTCCTAATTAAATTTGAAGATCCCACTAAAGGAGGTTGCTTTTACATGGATAAAAGAGGTTAAATATGAGTTACCAAATTTGAAGATAGAAAAATGTGAAGTCTTTTTTTTTTTTAGGGGATCAGTTTCGTCAAAGAAAAAGGAAGGGGAAAAAATAACGTAATATATGGGGTAGCCCGCTTATTATGGGCATGTATCTAAATATATGTATAAAAAAATATCACAAAAATATCTATATTAATTTGATGTAAATATATTGTACAAATAATATTTACCAATTACCATCACTCATTTGTTTCAGTTTAATTTAGAGCCAGAATCATTATTCAACTTCAATAATTGTTTTATATCTTGAGTGGTCATGATATAAATTAAAACATATAGGTCGCTAGCCACATTATAAATTTTAAAAAAAACAAGAATTCAAACAAATTGGTTGAGGTTTATCACTTCTAGATCCACTATCAGTCATCGTAGTTCATATTGATCAAAAAAGAAGAGGGAAATTGAAATTTGAATATTCATCGTTATAAAAGTATCTACATATACCTTATATACTATAACCCACTAGAGGGTAAACCAATCTGTAACCCAAAACAGAAAGTAATGAGTGTAAAGGTAGAAACAAAACGGAAGCGACAATTAAATAACAAAGATAGAAGAACAAGTGGAAGCAAACCAATATATATATATATATATAAATAAAAGATCCCTTCCAGACAGTGACGAAGCCAGGAATTTCACGAAGGGTGTCCAGAAATTGTACAACCAAAGGTCTTTTTAGAAGGGAAAAAATTGTTGCTAGTGAACAAAAGGTCGGGAGAAAATTGTTGCTAGTGAACAAAAGGTCTTTTTAAAAAGATTGTTGGTAGTGAGATTCGAACACACGATCACTAACTCATTCAAGGTGTTTAAAACCCATTAAAAAGGTCTAAAATCACTGGGCTACAACAACCTATCGTGTCAAGGATGTCCAAAATATGTTATTTAATCACTTCGTATATCATTTTACTTGTATATACGGTATTTTTTTTCGGCGAAGAGTGTCCAATTGGACACCCTAACTTGCATATGACTACACCCTGCTTACAGAACCAGGAACTCATGGGTACAAATTTTCTAAAATAAAAAGAGTACGTTCCAAAAGTGAACTCAAAATACAAGACTTGTTTCAAAATGTAAAATACAGATAAAGACAGGTAAGTATAGGTAGCCATGTGTTCACCCTCGCCTCCAAGTTGAAGTTGCATCAGGCTCGAATCTCAGCACTGGTAACTGGTGCTTGGACATACATCACGAGACATATGTAGAGTGTAGCACGCATGAGTACCAAAATAACAGGTACTCAGTAGGCATCATGGGCCGATTGATCTAGAAAAGTAAAAGCAATATGAAATACTAGAATAAAATACAAACAGAGGTCAAAAAGTGGAATTTAAAATAGATGCACTTGAGTGTACTAAGAACGGAAATAAAATAAGTACAACTAACTAAACCTAACTGGCCCCCCATAAACCTAGAAGGTACACTCACACGCAAGATAGGTAAAAACTCGAACAGACCCTCATAGGCTCGACAGGTACAGAGAAAGGCTAACACTACTAAGAGCAGAACCCGATGAGTCCAAAGCCAAAGAAAGTGTAGCTAGGACCTCGAACCACGTATAGCCTCCCAAGTAACCAATAAGAGTCGTCCATAGATAAGAAGTGTATATCCCAGACCTTGAACCACTAATAGCCTCCAAAAGGGCCAATAAGCTCATCCAATTCAGAGAGTGCATATCCCGGACCTCGAATCGTGGATAGGCCTCCAAAGAAACCAATAAGGTTTAGACAATATGTATCAACTCCGTATAGGATAAAAGAGCCTGAATCATGGATTGCGGCTATAGATTAAAGTCCCAAGTCACCAAGCGAAGCTCGATATCTCAACTGTAAAATTGTGGGGCCGCAAAAATAGGGAGAAATGGATAGACAATCATTAGAGTTGAGTTAAAGCCTAATATAAGACTCATTCTATCAGACCCAAGTCTACTACACCAGTCTACAGGAAGTTAAGCCGTCCGAAATGATGTCGGGACAAAACAAAGGCCAAACAACTCCAAATAACGCAACTCTATGGCAAACAATAGTCTAAACCTAGATTAAGACCTAACATACTCAAATCAATCAATAATAACAACAACCAAAGCATACCTCACCATAATGATCATCACAAATCACAACCGACATGCTTCAAAATCTCAAAAAAAAAAAACCGACAATGTTGCGCCGTAATTTTCCTAAACTTTAGAAAAATCACTATTTTGAAATGTTCTAAGTATAAAACATTTTAAGAAAAATACTTAGAAGAGAGTCGCCACTTAATTTTTTAAACAAATTAAGAAAACTTATAATTTTCAAAGATTTAAACAGAAAAAATCATTTGAAAATAACCAAGAAGGGTTCGGGGTTCAATTTATACTTCGAGAAGGGTTTAAGCATTCGAAGTGCCCGCTAACACGCGGTTGACCTGTGACTTGACTAAAATATATTTGACTATATTTAGGAAAATAATGATTTAACATAAAAATGATAATAATAATAATAACTCACAATAATTGGTTAACTTTGAGAAAATAATTAAATAAATGAACCATTTTATTTCTTTCTTTCTTTTTTAGGGAAAGGGATCCAAAATGAAACATTTGACTCAAAATACAAGTGATTGGAATATTGATAAAACTAAATTAATTAGAATTTATTTAATTCACTTTAAACTAATTTAAGAAATTAAAGCGTGAAAATCATTTCTTAATTGACTAACCTAAATACTTTAACTTTAAAAAAATGATTTTAAGGTGAATAAAATGTGATTGAGTGAAAAAAGTATTAAGGAACATCTCTTTTTCAGAACCAAAAGTTCTAACTTAATTGAAGATATAAAATTTGACCAATATACTTGATTAATAAAATAAATGAACACAACAAGTGAAATGTATTAAAATAAACCAACACAAAGAAAATGACTCATCTTTTCGGGGGATCTAATTAAGTTATTTAAAGTTAGAGTTAAATAAGATTAGTCAACACACAATTAAATCGTTAGAAGAGTAAAAGAGATAATGAAATTGGGCCCCTTCTTGGGTCGAATTCTCAGTATTTTTAAGCTTTAATTCAATTCTCGTTTTGCGTATACACCAAATGTATATCAGTGTATATGAGTGTATATATTAGCTCTTTTCATGTATCTCTTGCTTCCGAACACATGTATTTTGCTCCAGCCCTGTATTCCTGTGTTTTCGACCTGTATATGGTATTTTTAGTATGTATACAGCTGGTATATCAATGTACACATGATGTATCTCAGCCTGCTTTCAACTTTCCAGAACCTATTAATCCAATTTTAGGCCCTATTTGATGCTTTTCACATGTACACCTGCTCTCGATGGCCTGGCCGACTCGAATGACAAAGAAAAGAGCCTTTATGGCTCAACTCGGAAATGAAAAGAAGAGAAGTCCACCGTGGACTCGGGAGGGGTTCATACCACAGGCAAAAAAGAGACAACATCAGCATTCGAAATAGCGAAACAAGTACAAAAAAATAACTGAACATGTCAACACACCAAGAAAAGAGCAAATAGGTAGAAAATATAAGCCATGAGGTATTATAGCTTGCGCGAGATAAAATTACTACATAAAAATCCAAATCAATCCAAATATACATCACCAAAGGCATGCTTGACAAGGATAACAATTCAATACATGCTAATGGGAATGCTTGAATCGCATAAAAAATGAATTAAGAACGGACATACAATGACTCTAATACATACTCAAAACAACTACTTATATAGCCAAAAAAATTATAGAGAAAGAGAGAGCAAGCCAATGATCTCGCTACATGCTAGACCGAGAAGGGAACAACCTAAGACATGCTATTAAAATGCGATGAAAACTCACTGATTTGGATAAGAGTTAATGAATTAAATCTAGTCAAAATAAACATGCTAACTCTAGCTTATTCATAGTTAGGCAAAAAATATATAATAATAATCAAACTATAACAGTTAAATTTTCAGCAAATGGGCTACTGCTACACCACCAAAAATAGCTTAACAACATACAAATGCTAAGAGATATACTTTCCAAAGAGACCAACAAATTGACAAATCTTAAGGCAGCACAACAATTCCAAATTAACATATAACAGCATAGCATATGCTTTAGCCTCGTGAACAATATCATTTGATGCCTACATATATATATTGAATGCTAAGAGCAAGAACAAACGAACAACAACCTCTAATACATACCCAACTCTCGATTAACCATGAGAAGTCAAACACATTCAAACGATCTCAAAATCAAAGAAAAAATCAGTCGATATGAACAACATCACATTTTTATTCGAAACAAAAGGAGGAAAAATAGGAATAAGAATATTACCTTTCCCGGAGCAGCGATACTAAGACGACGAGAAGAGCGATTCCACCACTCTATTTGAATACTAAAGGCAAGCTAAGAAAATGCGAGCGGCGATCTTCTCGAAACTTAGAATCAGAGCTAAATATAAAATTCGTAAGTGTAAAGCGATTATTTCCAAAGAACCGAACTCAAAAAAAATTTCTTTTCCTTTCCTCTCCCCTTCAATGAAAAATTCGGAGGCCCTTTATAGAGGGGTGAAAGGGCATATTTAAAGGGGGGAAACGGATTGAAAATTTGAATTCAAAATGCTCTTTTCGAAGCAACAGTGAAGGAATTCAGAAAATCCTTGAAAAGGGGCAAAAAGGGAAGGCGATGTGATTAATTAGGCTACTAGGGTTATGGGTTTTGCAGAGTAATTGGACGAGATTTCTGGGTTCTCCGTAATTTTTGCTGAGGAAGAAGAACGCGACGTATAGGGGTGGGGTCGTCTGGTTCGGGAGTCTGCTGTAGCTACTGATGTATGTTGTATCTGATGGGTTTTTGGTTTCTGGGTTTGTTCACGTTAGAAGGAAGAAGAAATGTATGGGAGTGGGGGTCAGTTTTGGGCTGTTTTGGAATTGATATGTATTGTATGTTGGGTTGGGAACTGTTATCAAGTTGGGATGCTAATATTTAATTTGAGAAAGGGAGAAATGGGTTGGAATGGTATTATTGCGCTGGGAATGAGTTTTGGGCTTGTTTGAATGGAATATGGGATGTTGAAAAGAGATAAAAAAAAAAAGGCCCAAAATTTTAATAGAATAAGCATTGGCTAAAAAAAATAATACAAATTTTCATAAATTAATTAACGAGCTTCTTAATTTTAACAAAATAAAATAATTAAATTGATTGTAAAGTAACCATTTTAATTACAAACTAATTAACTCGAAATTATAACTATAACTTAAACTGAAATACATTAATAAGATATTTAACTAAAATGTAAAATATTTATTATTTAAAAACTATAAAAAGTGACGAAACTATTTAAAATAACTTGCGAACTATATTTATTTTATTCTTTTGAATTTTTTATAAAACTAATTATTTTAAATCGTTTGAAATTGAAGAAGCTCGATGATTAATTTGTAATATAGAGGTCCAAAATTGGGTGTCAACAGCTGTCCCTCGTTTTACTTGAATTGATAAAAGAAATTCGAGGCAAATGAAATTGACGAATCCAATTTTGATCGATCACATCTTTATCCTTCTGGAAAGGGATTTTGGTACAAACTTTTAGGAATTATGGTCGAACCCCGTTATAGGGTTTCCTACATATCTCAGGCTATTTGAGAATTCTTGTAGTTCTGTGCGCTTGATTTAACGCACGACTCTGAAAGAATTCAAAAGTCATCCCGATATCGGATTATGAAGAGACCGGAATGCTCGGGAATAAGATTTGAGAGTGAATGTTAGAATACAACTGGGTTTTCAACATTGATTCCGCCTACATATCCCTCTACCTAGGGAATCAGGTTGCTTGTAGTTCAACTTTATCGGTTGAGAAGGAAATCTTTTATGCAAGATATCCTTCGGTTCTTGGACAAGCGAAAAAGTAAGTCGAGTATGAAAAGGAGGCTTGTAACCTCTTAGCCATGAATGCGGCGTGCTTCATACCCACAATTAAGAACTTACACGAACATAATTTCCAAAGCTCTTGGTGCATTGTCACTCGGATTGGAAAGTTGCTTTAGGTGAACCTAAAATTTTTCGGATGTGAAACTGGAACTGATAAACCTAAAGAAAAACCCACATGCCTTCTGATAGGGGTGTGGTTTGATTGCGGTGGAAGTCACTCCTCTGTTCGCATCCTAGGAGTTTGGCACTCCTCTTTGGACTATGTCCCAGTTCGCTGCTAAGAAAAAGTTTCACGTTGTGCTACATCCTTTTTGATGTTGTCCGCACCTGTGGTTTGCCTTGTGAATTCATCCTCCCGGATGCTCTAGACAAAGATTGAGATATAACCTATTAGCATAAAAATGCAATTCAAATGGAGAGATAATGTCTTTTACCGTGTTGACACTTAATTTTCCTCCTTGAACATTTGGCGTCAGCTCCATCAGGTTTGACGTAAAGCAAATAAAGCTTGTATATTATATTCGCAATATAATTTTCAATGTACTCTTTCTTTGATGTCGAAGTAATACAATGGATTGATGCAATACGTTGACAGTTCTCTTGATGTCGTTTTTGCAAAGAAAAATGATGTAGTCGATGTTGATCTTCTTGTGATGGGTAAATCTCTCTATTGTGATGCATAACTCCTCCTTTGGCAATGCATGAATCTTTTTTCCACGATGCATGAATCTTCTCTTGCAATGCATGAATTTTCTCTTGCTATGCATGAATCTTTTTCTTGCAATGCATGACTTCTTTCTCTTGTGATGCATAAATCTGTCTCTTGCAATGCATGATTTCTTCCTCTTGCTATGCATGAATTTTTTTCTCTTGCGATGCATGACTCTTTTATCTTGCAATGCATGACTCCTTCTCTTGCTATGCATGAATCTTTCTCTTGCTATGGATGACTCTTTTATCTTGCAATGCATGACTCTTTCTCTTGCTGTGCATGAATCTTTCTCTTGCTATGCCTGATTTCCTTCTCTTGCTATGCATGACTTCTCTGCGATGCATGACTTCTTTCTCTTGCTATGCATGACTTTTCTACGATGCATGACTTCTTTCTCTTGTTATGCATGACTTCACCGCGATGCATGATTTCTTTCTCTTGTTATGCATGACTTCTCCGCGATGCATGATTTCTTTCTCTTGTTATGCATGACTTCTTCGCGATGCATGACTTCTTTCTCTTTCTATGCATGGCTTCTTCGCGATGCATGACTTCTTTCTCTTTCTATGCATGACTTCTTCGCGATGCATGACTTTTTCTCTTGCTATGCCTGATTTCCTTCTCTTGCTATGCATGACTTCTCTGCGATGCATGGCTTCTTTCTCTTACTATGCATGACTTCTCTACGATGCATGGCTTCTTTCTCTTGCTATGCATGACTTCTTTACGATACATGACTTCTTTCTCTTGCTATGCATGACTTCTTCGCGATGCATGACTCTTTTGATGACGCCTCATTGATACCGAACGAAGATACTGCTTTACCGAGCAACATAGATGATCTTCTGGGTATCTTTTGGATGGTGGTATCGTCTCAATCGACAATATAAATAAAGATGACCTTCGGAGTAGTGGTATCATCTCATTTGTCAATACGATATAAATGACTCTTCGGGTAGGAATATCATCATGTTTGATAATATGATGCATATAAACGTCCTCCAGGTATCTTAGTTGCTTGTAAACAAATAAAATTTCTCTCTTCGAGGTTTTTATTTGTTCCATCTCTGAACATAATTGCGTATTCATTATGGACCTCGCCGTGTTGGGAATTGAATGAAATAATGTTATTCATATTCCAAACTCTTTAATATAAGCAGCATAAATTATTTCCCGCATCCACAAAAAATTGTCAATTTTAGGGAGCTCCTCGCCCTTTTGACTTCTCCATGTTCATTGAATGGAATAATATGCTGATTTTTAGGCAACCTATAGACTTGCATCCACAGAGAAATTGTCAGTTTAAAAATGAACTGATATGTATTGATCTATTCGGTTGTCTGCTCCTTGTCTTGCTATCTCCGGTTGAATTTTATGATCTCCCACTTCTTGATAGATAAGGCAAAACATTTTTATGCAAAAATAATTGAAACATGAAAAAAAAGTTTTTAAGAAAAAATAGATTTTCAAAAGTAATGTTTTGGAAAAGGTCATTGCCAAGTGTCATGTCACGTCAAGCTCAATGAACGTCTTTGAGGTTGATGCTTCGAGGTCTATTTGATTATTTGCTGGGAAGTATTCAGATTTGTTCCAAACTGTCGATGCACCTTATTGAAATTTTTGAGGATTTTCTCAAAAATTATGTCCCAGTTAACTGTCTTGGCTTATCTCGAACTGATGGTGATCAAATGATGGAATTTTTGAGATTTTCTCAAAAATTATGTCCCAGTTATGAATCTCAAAGGACCATCAGTGTTGACTTGTTGGAGAAATCCTCTTCTTGAGAATTTTTGAGTTTCTCTCAAAAATTTGTCCCAGTTTCTATTATAAAGAGAAATAGAAATCTTGCGGTAGATATGATCGAGCCATTATGGCACCTACGTATCCCGTTGAGGCAGGAATCAGGTTAAACATAGTTCCCCTCTCAAGGATTAACAGAAATAAGAAAATTTATAAAGAAATCGACCGAGGTCGACATAGACTGCCTACGTATCTCATTCTTGAGAATTCAGGTTGAACGTAGTTCACGTACAAAAGGAATAAGTTATGAACATAAACGATTACAAGCAAATAAAAGTGATTTCAAGGAAAAGACGAAATCGAGTCTTTAAACAAGATATCTTTTAACAACACTTAAGTAGATTGAGGACTTGTGAGATCCAATGTTCATGCTTAACCATGCAAAGTCATTATCAAACAAATGTATCGATGTGTTCTTTAAGCAAACTGATGAGTTCTCTCTCCTGTGCTTTTGTCAGATATGCACCAATTTTGATTTCTTTGATGCATTAATCAATTTCCTGATTCACTTTTCTGATCTCTTCTGAATTCGGCTCGTTGTGACTCTCGAACTGTCTAAACTCCTTAACCAGGCGTTTGGGTACCATGATCTTTTTATTGTCGTCCTCCAATTCGTTCGCATCTACCCCATTTTGTTCATTTAGCTTGTGACATGACATGATGTTGACAGATTTGAAAATATTTTCACTAAAATCATAGACAGATACTGTTAGATAGCAAATATAAAGCAAGTAAAGCAAATTTTCGCAATAGAGGAGTTTTTCATTTGAAATAAGAAAATAAGAACTCTGGCAATGCCAATAAATCATTTTTCCTTTTTCAAAATATTAGGAGGGAGATTAACATATTGAGGCAAAAATAGAGTAAAAGATGGGTCTCGAGCCTCATTCGGAACACCACCAATTTTAGAAATAACATAAGAAATTATCTATTTCTACTAAGACAAGTGAGGAATCAAGAGCGGAGTGGATGTCCAGTTAGGCATTTGCTCCTTTGGCTTGTTGTCTAGTATGACTGGCGTCTCAATCTCTTTAAGCACAATAACACCTTTTTTGAACAAAATTTTTATTATTTCCCCTAGACCATTTTGCATTGGAAAAGACTTATATGAGTGAGGCAATGATTTTGAAAAATGTTGAGCGATCTTCTGCTTGTTTTGACCCTCCTTTGACACTAAACCAAAAGCTTGTCGAGGTGTCATGATACCAAATTCGTATTTCTCTCTTTTGGTTGGAGAGGCTATAACTTTCTCAATCTTTTCAAGGTCGACTGAGATTATAACTCTCCCCACATTCACATCTTCTTCGACTTCAATCATATTAATAGTCGTCTCTCCATGATTCGGGATAGGGTTACTATTGACATTAGGAGTGGTTGTCTGAAGAGTGACGACTTTTTGATCTATTAAGTCTTGAATTTTATGCTTCAAGTCGATACAATACTCAGTAGTATGCCCATCACTTCCTGAATGGTAAGCACAGTAAAGATCAGGTCTATAAAACTTAGAGTTGACATTGATGTTTTTTGGATCTATTGACTGTATCAGGCCAACTGATTTCAATCTCTCAAAAAGTTGTGTTCGACTCTCAATCAAATGAGTAAAGACTCTAGACTATTTCTTCTCAATATTTAGGCGAGGAGGATCGTAATTATTTCCTTGATATGAAGGTACTTGACAGTAATTTGGAGGATTTTGGTTAGTTGGTGCTGGCATTTGGAAATTTGGGTATTGTGGAGCTCTGTAGCTAGGATGGGTGTTTTGGTGGTGCAGGAGTGGAGTTTGGTAACTTGATTGGATATTTGAACAATTAAATGATGGAGCTTAGTAATATGGATGAGTATTTTGGTAATGTGGAGGTGGAATTTTATAACTCGGTGGTGGAGTTTGATAACCTGATTAGGTATAGCAAATTGGATATGAACTTTGTGGAGCTCGAGGACAACTTTTGTAAGGTGAGGATTTTCTGAGGTGTCCTTTCCCATCAGATGCGCAGGAAATAGAAGACACATCCTCTCTTTTCTTTTTCAACAATCCTGGAGATTCAGTTGGGGTGGCAACGCGAGAGATCTTTCCTGTTTTACTTACTTCTTCGATAGCCTCACCTACCTTGACTATCTCCGCAAATTTTGCTCCAATGAGCAATATTATCCTGTCATAATACTCTGGCTCTTGAATGCGTATGAACACTTCAACGATCTCCTTCTCAGTCATAGGAGGTCGAACCCGGGTAGCCTCTTTCCTCCACCTATATGCATATTCACGATAGCTTTCAGTGGATTTCCTCTTAATTCTCTCCAAAGAATAGCGATCAGGAATGATCTCCACATTGTAGGCGAACCGTTCGATGAAATTCTTAGATAGTGTATTCCAGCTAGACCATTGCTTTATCTCATGAGAGGTAAACCATTCCAACGCTTCTCCACTTAAACTTCGGCTAAAGAGACGCATTAACAAGGCTTCATTCCTGCCAACTCCTACGAGTTGGTCACAGTAGGCTCTCAGGTGCACCAATGGATTCCACGTTCCTACAAAAATGTCAAATTTTGGCACTTTAAACCCTTCCGGGAGGTCCAAATTCGGATGAATGCACAGATCCTCATAACTTAATCCATCTACTTTAGGAATACAATGCAATTCCTTCATGGCTTTCCTGATCTCTTCTTTCATATTCAACTTGGCTGCCTCTTCCTTTGACCTCCACTCTCTCTTTTGTTCCTCATAATGATCAAGCTCGAAACAGTTGGCATCAGGTTCATTTGGAATTGCGACTTGAAAAGTAGTCTTTTAAGGCAATGACGGAGCAATTGAGGGACTCTGGGTGTTTTGAGTGACTTGGTAATTTTGGGGGAAACTTTGGGGGTTGGTATGTTGATTATGGTGATGGGGGAATGTTTGTGGATTGTTGACATTTTGATTTTGAGGGGGAGGGCAAGCTTGCGGGTTGGTATTCTGATGAGAAGGAAAGGTTTGGGGGTTGATACCTTGAAGAGGAGGTGGCGCTTGGTAAGAGACGGAGGCCTGATGGGGATTTGGGGAGGTTGGGTCGATGGTTGAGGGATTCTGAGCGGGATTGAAGAGAGGGTTCTGAGCCTGTTCCGCGTTCGAAGGAGGAAAGTAGAGTAGAGAGAGAAAGCCAATGAACTCGCTACATGCTAGACCGAGAAGGGAACAACCTAAGACATGCTATTAAAATGCGACGAAAACTCACTGATTTGGATAAGAGTTAATGAATTAAAGCTAGTCAAAATAAACATGCTAACTCTAGCTTATTCATAGTTAGGCAAAAAAAAAAAAATAATAATCAAACTATAACAGTTAAATTTTCAACAAATGGGCTACTGCTACACCACCAAAAATAGCTAAACAACATACAAATGCTAAGAGATATACTTTCCAAAGAGACCAACAAATTGACAAATCTTAAGGCAGCACAACAATTCCAAATTAACATATAACAGCATAGCATATGCTTTAGCCTCGTGAACAATATCATTTGATGCCTACATATATATATTGAATGCTAAGAGCAAGAACAAACGAACAACAACCTCTAATACATACCCAACTCTCGATTAACCATGAGAAGTCAAACACAGGGGTGGGGTCGTCTGGTTCGGGCGTCTGCTGTAGCTGCTGATGTATGTTGTATCTGATGGGTTTTTGGTTTCTGGGTTTGTTCACGTTAGAAGGAAGAAGAAATGTATGGGTGTGGGGTCGATTTTGGGCTGTTTTGGAATTGATATGTATTGTATGTTGGGTTGGGAACTATTATCAAGTTGGGATGCTAATATTAATTGAGAAAGGGAGAAATGGGCTGGAATAGTATTATTGGGCTGAGAATGAGTTTTGGGCTTGTTTGAATGGAATATGGGATGCTGAAAAGAGATAAAAAAAAAAAGGCCCAAAATTTTAATAAGATAAGCAATTGGCTAAAAAAAAAAACAAATTTTCATAAATTAATTAACGAGCTTCTTAATTTTAACAAAATAAAATAATTAATTTGATTGTAAAGTAACCATTTTAATTACAAACTAATTAACTCGAAATTATAACTATAACTTAAACTGAAATACATTAATAAGATATTTAACTAAAATGTAAAATATTTGTGATGATTTTTAAATATTTATAAAATATACTAATTATATGCATAATAATGTAAAACATATATATTATTTAAAAACTATAAAAAGCGACGAAACTATTTAAAATAACTTGCGAACTATACTTATTTTATTCTTTTGAATTTTTTATAAAACTAATTATTTTAAATCGTTTGAAATTGAAGAAGCTTGATGATTAATTTGTAATGTGGAGGTCCAAAATTGGGTGTCAACAGACAACACCCTAAAAACACCAAGTATTCTTTTATCCCATGTCCTATTCAGTATAAAATCCTTAACACACAACTTTTCCAGTAACCCATCACAACATATTGTAGGACTTGATGTAAGTGTCCCACCATATATATATATATATATATATATATATATATAAATTTTATTATTATAAGTGTGAAAAATAAAGATGATTTTTTGGAACTATAAAAATCCTAGATTTTTAGATAAGTTTCTAGAATAATTTAGTGTAGTCACTTGGATAAGTATCTTGTAGAAATATCTAGATAATCTAGAGTAGAAGATAATGTTCCTAGATTTTTCTTGTAGATGTTCTAGAGAAATTAGATATTTGTAGAGAATCATGGAATAGTCTAGATTTTGTAGTATCTAGAATCATCCCTACACAAGTATAAATAGGGGTGACCTTAGTCATTTGAAAAAAACCAAAAATAACCTAAGAACAACTCAAATCAATTAGTCTTCTTCCATAATCAAAGTTCATTTATCCAAAATTCTCTTTCTCTCTTCTAGTTTCCTCTTTTTTAATTGAATCTTCCGATCTTAGTTAACGTTCTTGGTCTAGCAGAAGGTTTCCTGGGTATACGTTTCTTATGCTATTCTCTACATGGTATCAGAGTCATAGTCATTTTTTGACTTTTGGATTTTATTCAAGATCGGGTTAGTGGTAGATTCAACTGGTTTGTCGATATGGATTTTAGTGGTCGTGTTAATGGACTGGGGATGGAGTTGTTGAATCAGTCCAATTACAAGGTATGGAAAACATGTATAAAATCATACCTTGTGGGCTAGGATTTATGGGATGTTGTTAACAGGAGTAACACAAATCCTCCTGATGACAGATCGGAAAATTGCAGTGTGTACAAGAAGTGGAAGCATATTAATGCGAAGGCGGAGTTCATTCTACAGAGGACAATCTCCTTCGATTTATTCGATCATGTTATAAAGTGTAAATCAGCTCATGCAATATGGAGGACCATCAATTGCTTGTTCAACAAGAAGAATGAAGCTCGACTGTAGATATTGGAGAATGAATTGGCTAACACCACTCAAGGTAATCTTTCTATCTTCGAGTATTTTTTAAAGATTAAGAACTTATATTCTGAGATATGCTTATTAAATTTGGAGGAGGCTATTTTTGAAGCACGAATGAGAAGAATAGTTATTTGTGGTTGAAACCTGAATATATTCTATTTGTGACGTCGATTCAAGGATGGGCATCAACATATCCTTGGAGGAGTCTAGAAATTTGTTGTCGTCACAGGAACTACTAGCTAAGCAGTTGGCTAGTATGTTTGTCAAAGATGGAGAATGAGATTCTCTTATAGTTGACAAGAGAAACTTCAAAGGAAAATCAAGAGCTATGTCGCACTCTTGATCCTCGGGTGATTCAAGCTCACCTGAAAAGAAGGAAGAGTCTCCTGACTATTATGGTAAGAAGTCCCCCTCAGATACTATCGATGTGGTAATATAAGGCACATAAAAAGATATTCCCTAGCCAAGAAGAGTAATATGGCTCAAAAGGTTGCTGAAGAAAAAGAAGAGTTGGGAAAATGTTTAGTAGCTGAGGCTCGAGCAATAAATTAAATGCTATGATTTCTATCAACCTTGAAAGAGATTGAATCGAGGATTCAAAATATAATGCAGTCGACCACATGGAGAAGCAAGACACTGATGTCATCGATATGAAGCAAGAAACTCTTAAAGATGTTCATAATGGTGATATGGTAGCTTCTATCGAAGAAATCAAGGGAGTAAATTATGAACAAGCATCAGTGCCTGGAGCTATATATGCTGATGGTGACCTATATGGAGAAAGTATTGAGAAAGATGTACGAGAAGTTGAAGTCTTTGATCAATCATCAGCCATATTGAGGTCAGTCATTGGCTTAGATCAAATATTGGAAGCAAATGGAGAAAATTCTGATCAAATGGATGGAAAAGCCGACCTTGAAGGCCAAATTTCAGGCTAAGCGATAGACGATATAACTTTCGAAAGCTCTAAAGCTGATAAGCATGTAATTAAAGAGCTCGAAAGGAAATCTGATGG
Source organism: Solanum chiquidenum (assembly GCA_029582725.1). Lineage (NCBI taxonomy): Eukaryota > Viridiplantae > Streptophyta > Magnoliopsida > Solanales > Solanaceae > Solanum > Solanum chiquidenum. The sequence goes on along the minus strand of JAJOOS010014727.1, from coordinate 16,735 downwards.
TGTATCTTACTATGGTGTCGAGGCTTCACAAAAAATAGATGACAATATCATCACCAACCGAGATGAAGAGGCTAATACTAATGAAATCTCTTAATATTATGGAGTTGCATCGGAAGAAGCGTGTTCTAAAATTTTGAGCATCGGAGTTCCAAACTTGTCCATATGAGATGTATCTCCAGTTAGTACAAGTGAAAGGAAGCTAAGTTTAATGGGGAGTTTGAGAACTCAACAAGGAGATAATCTACATGGATCATCTGACAGTGAAAAATCTTTATCATTTGGAGAAGGAAGAGGAGTCCGGAAGAAATGGTGGAGATTTTCACCATGACGTGGCTCAAAGCTTCGTTTGAGCTCTTCCACGACAAGTGTGGGGTAGTTTCCAAAAAATCACTTTAAGGGGGAGTGTGAAAAATAAAGATGATTTTTTGGAACTACAAAAATCCTAGATTTTTAGGAAAGTTTCTAGAATAATCTAGTGTAGTCACTTGGATAAAGTATCTTGTAGAAATATCTAGATAATCTAAAGTAGAAGATAATGTTCCTAGATTTTTCTTGTAGATGTTCTAGAGAAATTAGATATTTGTAGAGAATCATGGAATAGTCTAGATTTTGTAGTATCTAGAACCATCCATAGGTTAGTATAAATATGGGATGGTATTGTACATTTGTAACCAACCTAAGAACAACTCAAATCAATTAGTCTACTTCCATAATCAAAGTTCTTTTATCCAAAATTCTCTTTCGATCTCTTCTAACTTCCTTTTCTTTAGTTGAATCTTCCGATCTTAGTTAACGATCTTGGGCTAGCAGAAGGTTCCCTCATTATACTTTTCTTTTGCTATTCTCTACAATAAGAAGGTAAAATACATAAATTCCCCTTAGCGTGTTTGAAAAACTCGATCGGTTGCATATGGTAACTTTACAGACGTTAATTAAACACATATTCTTATAATCTTATCTGATATGAAATAAATAAAAATAACACCTGGGCAAATGTTGATATGGCAAAAAGAAATGAAGGCGTGTAAATATTTTTTTTTATTGTTTGATCATATTCGCATATCACTATGATGAAAAACATATTTTAAAATGTTGGTTAAAATTTATATCGCTTGATTCTCTAAACGAAATTTGTGACAAATATTTTGGACCACGAAAATAGTGTGCAATCGAGTTTTCCGGACAAATTTAGGGGAACTAATGTATTTTGACAAAAAAATAAATAGAAGATGACTTATACTGAATAATTTTTTTATAATTTAGGTAACCATCAAGTAATTAATGAACTCAAGATTAAGCACACACTTCCATCAAGAAGTTTGGCTGCAATGTCATATAATGGACTTAGAACAAAAAATCTCAATTCTGAAACCAAAAGAGCATGTTCTTCACACTCATTAAATGAAATACAATAATTTTGCTTTGTGGTAGAGGAAAAATCTGACCTAAACTCAAATGGAGTTTAAGTTCTATACATTATTGGTATAAATAAATTTTACATCATCAGGTCATTCAAAATATATCTACAAATAACTCTTTGAAAATGTGAGGTTTGAAATCTCAGAAATAAGATATGTTACCTGCTATAACATGTAAGATAACCTGATAGTGTAAACACCTATCAATATATAGTATTACTTAAAACTCAATTGAATTAAAATACAATTCCATTTCTATTTTTGTTCTTCAAATTCTTAAAACCATACCATTTTGAACAATTTGATCTTGGAATGCCAATATCTCAATGGGAAATTCACAATTTTCCATAGAGGGATTTGTTGCTACAATTTTACCTAAACCATCAAAATCACATCTTTCTAATGATTGTTTGTATTTTTGGAAAAATGCATTAAAAGCATAAGAAATTCTAGATTCGAATTTGAGTCCATCACATGAAGCTCCTTTTTCCAGTCGTGTACAATCTGCAGTTTTGCATGCTAAATCATAATTCTTGTTCACCAAATACATGTTTGATGTGTCCCCATTGAACTTGCACCATCTATTTGGCATTTTCACAATGCCCTTAGCTTGTGTAGGATACTCGTCACGATCCTGTAATTAGAGATGATAAAGTTAGATTACGAAAAATATGACTAGCTATTAATTTAGACTATATTGGTCAACTAACTCTTGAACATGGTTGGACAATGACCTATTTATTGATTTACGTCATTTGAATTGCTCAAATTCGGTTAAAATTCATAAATAGTCATTTTTCAACACATGTAATTGAAAAACAGTCACTATCATTATGATCCACTAATTTTTTTTTAATTACAAAATCGAAAAATGGTTGATATGACTTCCTGTCCTAATTCAACTCAAACCGATCATCTGACACTCGTACCTGTAATGAGAAATCAATCTTGTACTTTGGATTTCCATCTGCCCTGTAAATTCCCCAATGCCTTTGAAATGTACCAAATATTGTACGAAATTCATTCTCATCTGACAAGCTATGAAGATATATGTCAAGAGGCCCTGGCCTAAGTGGTGTCCCTTTTTTTGATGCTACATATTTTAATAACCCCTTATGAAATCTCTCTGCATTTTTACTATTTGCATGTGGATATCCATCTGTAGGCCATCCAATTTGACCAATCATAATTTTCATATCAGGATATCCTGCTTTCTTTAATGCCCACGCAAGAGAATCGATCATTAACTCCACCGCGTTTGTGTATGTAATATTACCATCTACGATTTTGAACCCGCTTTTGTTATCCATGAATGCGAATTCCATGGTGTAATTCATTATCTCTTTAACAAAATGAATAGGGAACATGTAGAGAACAAAAGGGACTCCGGTTCGATTGAACTCTTCTAGGGATTCAAGCATAGGTTTTTTTATGTCATCGCGAAAGTCTGCCTCTGATGGAAATTTTGAGACCTTTAACACGTCCATGCCATGGCCGGTCGTCGCTCTGACGTGCCCTAACTTCATATCATCAAGGGTTTCTCGTATGAGTTTTAACACGGGCACCACTTGATTGTTATTTGCCTCTTTTAAGAACGAATTCGAAAATGGTTCTGAACCAATGGTTACTTCTCTGAAAGAAATGAAATCACAAAGTATAATAACTAAAGAGACTTCAATACTACTAAAAAAACGTGAAAAAGATTGTCCAAATCGTACACAATCATAAATGAGGAGTATATTCACAACCTCTGTAGTCTGCACCGGGCTCTGATATCATGTCAGATTTTGCCTTTGGGAATAACTCACAAGGAGCCCAAAAATTCATTCATTTACTAGGGATATTTTCACCCTAGCAATTGTACGAATTTTTGGGGACCCACATCAGATCCATCTCTGATACCATGTTTAATGAATTTTAGGATTAGCTAACTCAATTCTAACAAGTTAGCTAATCTATATAAGAAGCTAGATAAGTTTCAGAATCATATCTAGGTTCGATATGGGACATTTTTTTTCCAACAATTCAAGTAAAAATAAAAAGAAAAAGTAAAAGAAGATGGTTACTTACACTATATTCACACCTTTGTTGATTGGATCCTTGATTCTATCATTCACCCATACATATGCAAGATCATTCCTATTTGCTTGCCACACAAATTGATTTCCCATAGTAACACTGAGGCTAATATTAGTTCCTGAAAATATCTCAATGATATCATATCCTGAAGTCATTAATCTCAATTGTGGAATTTTATTTTGTAAAAGCAAATCAACAACCATTGATGGAACCAATTGTTGTGTTTGTAGCCTGCCCCAAGTTATGCCCACAAAGCTATTCACTTGTGTTGCCATGACCAAAACCATGAAACACATTAGGCTCATTTTAAGCCTCATCTTCATCTTTTTTTTTCTCAAAAATAAGAATTTTTTCGAGTCACCTCTATCGTTGCACCAAAATTTTATTCTTTTTTCACGGTGGTTTAGCAACTATAAAGGAAAAAATAAATTACTTTTACCTTATTCGCATGTTCTTTTGATGGGATTTTCCAAATTATATTTGAAGATCCCAAATTCTTCAAATACAAGGATCATAGATGATTAGAAATTTGTAAACATTCAACAAAAAGAAAGTTGTTTTCCTCTATAATTTAAAGGTTAGTTTTTTCATATAAAAAGTAAAAATGAAAAAAAAGCTAACGTCCCTATGTCCGCTTATTTCGGCTATGCATCTAAAGGTTATAATAAATTAAATTTATAGGTACGTTGATATATATATATCATTATGCAACTTCATTAATTGCTATGTATTATAAATTCCTCATTAATGTCCTCTTATATTTCGCTATGCGATTTATGACTCCATCTTTAGAACTTGCTAACCTAGAAATCTATCAGTTATTTTCTATGACTCGTCCTCGCTGAACAACCTTTCATATAAGCATCGAATATGCCATTGTTAACCCCTTAGGGACTCAGCATCTTCCCTGCGGTTTGCCTCACCACCATAGCCCAACTAAAGGGTTCAAATATAAAGAAGTAAACACACAAAAAGACGAATGAGATTCAACATATACTATATATATAAAAATAATAATACTAACCACATATATATAGTATAATTTTCTATCAAGGAAAATTCAAATTAACTCCGTCAACCCTACTTACCTCACCCGAGTTGTGTTATGTCTTATAAAACTCTTCGCTAATTTTTTCAACTCATTTTAATGTAAGATCCATCTAAAAGGTAACATGAAAAATATTACAATCGTATTAAAAAATTATCATCACTACAAGATGACAAACTTATAATATAAAAAGAGAGAAAATGGGGGGAAAAAAATTTGGAACCGTATGATTCGGGGAAATTGAACCCGACGTGAATCGAACACGCAACCTTCTGATCTGGAGTCAGACGCGCTACCATTGCGCCACGGATCCGGTTGGTGACAGTAGTATACAACACATTTTTCATAAATTGTATTCTTTCGTTCTAAAATAAAAAAAGAGTTATTTTTAAAAACTCTAGAAATAATTTAATTTAATTTTTTTAATTTTATCCTTAATGAAAAGTTTTAATAATCTCACAAATGTTAAGACACATTTTAGAATCATAAGACATAGGTTTTTAAATTCTTTTAGTCACATAAATTTAAAATATATGCAAGATCGAGAGTTTTGGAAAAACAGTTTTCTTTTCTAAGCATCATATTTAGTCAAACCTCATCATATGACACAAAATTGTCATGTAGAACGATTGTATCTAGTTGTTCAATTTTATACAAATTTAAGTATCTACTTGTGCACATCCAAAATTAGAGGGGAATAGATGTTAGTTAAAGCCAAGTTAAAGGGCATATTTATGTATTATACTTCTTTTTTTTATAAATATGTCAAACCAACTCTATTTAACCCCAAATTGTATATATTCATTTGAAACAACCTAATGAACGATACTCTTGCAGGACTAACATCATTATTTTTAGAGTTTTAGGTTAGGTTTAAAAGCTCAACATACGCATTCCACATAGGCATTTGTTCCCGAGAAATGACCACATAAAATTCCGGGACACGTCTAGATAGAGGAGACCATTTATCATCCAAATACCTAATGGAAGTTTTGATGCAAAATTGTTAAAACCTAACGAAAGATAGTGTAGCATACTTAGATTTCCTAAGCATTACAATCCATATTTAATTGAAGCAAATTAGACTTCCTTCATTATTTCTAGAATAGAATACTTGTGCGCACAATTTTTGTGTGTATTATATATATATTAGTCAATTTTTTGAACATGACTTTTTTGAAATTTACGAGTCACGAAGCACGAATTAAGGATTATCTCAGTTTTTCATATGTACTAGACTATGAAATTTTACAGCCTAAGACTGACCAACTCTGTTCGATCTCAAATTTAATTAGTCTATTCATGACAACTTAGTGAATGATAGTATATCTCTATAGTCTGTAGGACCGACTTCATTTTTTTTTTGGAGTTTCAAGGTCACGAAAATGGAATTTAAAATTATATAAGTTTTTTGTGTGTATTAGTCTATAATTTTTCAAAATATATCAAACCAACTCTATTTAACCCTAAAGAGAAAATACATAAAGTCCACCTGCTTGAACTAATACTCTTTTTGTAAAGAGACACTTAAACTTTGCGGGATCTAACACCCCATGAACAATTTGAAAGTAATAACATTGCCTCATTTTTCAATTAAACCCAGTTGTGAGAAAATGTGTGATTTTCACGCCCCAATCTCAAATTGCCACGTGTTAAATGTCATAAATTATAAAAATAAATATGAAAAAAGAATTTTCTTTATTATAAATAAAGGAAAAAATACTTTCCACCCCCACCTCTTCATTCATATCTACTCCTCCCTTTTCCCTAACCTTCTTCATCAAATAAAAAAAAGACAATTAACTTCAATTAGATATGGTAAACAAAAATCAATCAATTATTTTTATGCTATTATCATTGTAATTTTAGGAAAACAACCATCATTTTATTCTATTCCTCTATTCTTGGAACTATACAAATACTTCTATTAGCACCAAGAGGCCTTTCGCCTCAGATGATTGAAGCAACCATGGCTAACCACCATTAATCTGCCATTATCGCCGGAAAATGCGTGATTAACAATGACCTTCTTTCTCTTCATTTTTTTCTTTTCATCATCTCCGTCAAAAATATCAAATGTCGACGATGATAAATTGTACCATCGCAATGACGAAGAAGATCGGAGAAGCAAATGATGAGTCCAGAATTGAGGATGACTTAACGGAGTATTCGTCTTGTGACAGTGAATCGAACTTCGAGAAATACTACAGTGCTAACTCGGCCATAAACACTCCAACAAGCTTCAATAGTTGTTAATGGTGTTTGAATTGATTTGGAGAAGATGGATCTTTATTTTAAAAAAAGAAATCAATTTGAAATGCCACATGGTTTTTTTATATTGGTTAGGGACTGTTTTTTAAAGTACTCACGCGCTCTTGCAATGTGAGAACACAGCAGGTGTAAAAATAAGTGAAAATGACGTATTAAGTTTGGTTGAAAATAGTTTAGTGGGTAATAGGATCTTCGCAAAATTCAAGTGTCTTTTTACAAAACAGGTCTTACTTTAATGGAATATTATATATTTTCTCAACCCTAAATTTTATGAATTCATTCGAAACGACCTGTTAAACGATACTTTGCATAGGACTGACATCACTATTTTTGGAGTTTTGGGTTGGGTTTAAAAACTCAAAAGGACAAGGTCACGGGTTGGGTCTCCAACAAACAAAATGATAGCAATATCTCATCACATGTGGAGATATTTTGCTTGAAATAAGGCTATTTTCTTTCATGAACTTTTCTTGTTAGTTTTTTGCTTTATTCTATAAATGGAATTGTTACGTGAAATTTCAATTTCAAAATCTCAATCTTAAAGAGGGATTGAAAGAGACATATACCTAATGTGTTTTTACTGTGGAAGTGTAACAAATAGATGTATTTAGCATTTTAGCTTCAATTTAAATTCATATAATCATAATTTATATGACTTATCTTGATATATAAGTTCCATAATATTTCATTCGTCCCAATTTATATGACTTATCTTGATTTGATACGAGGTTTAAGAAAGAAAGAAAGAAAGACTTTTGAAACTCATGGTCTAAAATGAGTAATATATATTTGTGTAGTTATAAATTATTTTTTTAAGGGTAAATTAAACATTTTAAAGTTAAAAGTTAAATATTGAAATGTATCATTCTTTTTTGAATGGACTAAAAAGAAAAATAAGTCATATATATAAAATAGAATAGAGATAATGAGTTAATATTTTAAAAGGTCACTGAACTATGAGAAATTATCTAACAAAATCGTTGAACTTTGTTATGTATCAATAAGATCATTCAACGTAAGACTTTTATCTTTAAAAATTACTTTTATCTTCAAAAATCAGTTAATGTAAGACTTTTATTGTTGACACCCAATTTTGACCCTCCCCGGTAGGAATTAATCATAGAGTTTCTTAAAATTCCAAACTATTTGAAATAATTAGTTTTTATAAAGTTCAAACTATTTTTCAAGTATTTGCAGTAATTTTGGTCACTCTTATAATTTTTGATAATAAATATATTTTTATATAACTAGTTTATTTTATAAATATTCGAAAATCATCTCAAAGAGATTTTAGTTTTATTTAAATATTTGGTTATTTAATTTAATTAAGTAATAGCTTATATTTTGAGTTAATTATTTTATTTTGTTAAGAGTAAGAAACTCGTTAATTAATTTATATTAATCCGTCTTATTTAATATTTAGCCGAATTCACTAACTAAATTCAATTTTGGTTAAAACTCTTAATTCACATGGCCAAGTTTGCAATCCATTTGGTCATCTTTTCAATTACACTTGTAGCCTCATTTTTGCCCCCAATTTGAATCAATTATCAGCCCAGGCCCATTTTCAATTGTTCACAAAAGACACACCCAACATTTCAATACATTACATACAGTAACAATACAATAGCAATTCCAAAACATTCCCAGCCCACAACAACATACGTACAGCAACACCATACGACCCCCTGTACTCTTCGTTCTTCTCCCTTTTCATGCAGAAACCGACCCCACTTCGTTCTTCCTCATCCAGACGCAACCCAGAAAATATCAGCAAATCCAGAAATCTCATCCAACTACCTGCAGAACCCATACCCTAGCAACTTCAATGTCAAACCCTCACGTTCCCTTTTCCCCCTTTTCAGGGATTTCCAAATCTCTTCACTGATGGCTTTGGAAAAAAGGAATTCAGATTTCAAATTCAATTTCCCACTCGTTTTCCCTCCTAAATCGACCCCCTATCTTCTCTATATAAACCCCCTATCCATCGGTGTTAAAGGGGGATGGTTTTGAAGCAGTAGTAACTTTACACTTACAATTTTATATTTAGCTTTCTTGTCCTAAGTTCCGAGAAGGTCCCCATTAAGATTTTCTTGGTTTGCTATTCGTATTTGGCTTTTGTGGTGGAAAAATCGCTGCCCTCTCAAGCTCGTCGTCCCAGCTCGCTGCTCCGAGAAAGGTAATTCCGCCCCCTCTTACATTCTGATTCAATACAACATGGTGTGTTCATTTTTTGATATGAGTTCTATTATTAAGAGTGGTTAGTTCCTTGTCTTAATGTTTCATTCCTCTTTAGCGTAGCTTTCCCCTGATTCCTGGACAGTGAGCATGAGTGAATATTAATAAAGCTAGCTATCTCCATTTAATTTTGTTTGAAATCTTTGGCTGTTCATTTGGTCTAAGTTTAGAGTATGTTTACTGTACAGTTTTGCTTCTTCAGTGTCCTTTGGTAATTCGCTTTGTTGTTTTGAATTACCGTAATAGATTCTTATCATGTTTACCTAATCTCATAGTATCTACTTTCGTTTTTGCTTGACTCGAACACTATCCATATCCCTTTGTGTTTTCAGCTTGCGATATCATGTTCGTAATTCACCTCATTCTTGTTTTAATTTGATTCGTATGCTCGTAGTTGGTCTTTTCCTAAATATGTGTCTTGCCTTTCACATTCTGTCTTCGAAATGGGGTTGCAAAAAGTCTGATTGTTGTCTTTCTTTTAAGTGTAACTCTGTTTTTTTTTTATGTTAGTCACTAGTCAAAATCTGATTTTTTTTTTCAATATTGTAGTTCTTCTTCTTTTAAGTACCCATTTTCATGTTGATATTCTTCTTTATAATCTGAGATACGTTATAGTATCGTGTGAATCTATTTTCATGTTGGTCCAAATTAACCGTGTGGCTTTTAGCATAATCTTTTTATGCTTCCTTCGATATCATATAGGTACGACTGATAAGAATGAATGCTATCTGAATGTTATTTGATATCATGATCATGCTTTCATTTAACTTCCTTGTCAAGTCCCTTAGTTATAGCTTTCATTGTTTGGTTGGAAAAATTGTTAAGATTAGCTCACATTCTTATTATTCACTTACTTCCGAATATACATCGAGTCATATGTGTTAAGGCTATTTGAATTGATAATGCGATTGGGATCAAAATGCTACTTTCATGAATATGTTGTAAATTTTGGTAAGTTGTTTGCTTCTGTCAATTTGCATTGGAAGTCACTGTAATAGAAAATATTAGGTCTTGTTTCACTCCCCGTCTTATAAATTAACCTCTCATGTTAAAGTAATCAGCTTGGATGCCTTATCGCAACAATATTCATTTAAAGTAGCTGTGACATTAACTTTAATGTGTTTATTTCGAATAAAAGGAGGCTGTTCAAGTTCAAAGTTGTGGGTTGTTTGAAGATGTTCTGATTTGGGTTCTTAAATTCCATATTCATATAAGTTGTTAGTATGTCTCTATTGTTATACACTTGAATCTGCCAAGGTGAACATGTTGTCATGCTTGCATTGGCCTATCCAAGCATCCGTCCTTCTGTTGTTCATTGTGAGTTATTACTTGTTATTGTCTTCAAAATCGCTGGAATATCGGAATCAGCAAATGGGGTAGTAGCACGTCGTTTTCTGGATGTGATAACTTCCTTCCCCTTTCATTAAGTCTTGTTACCGTCTAATGGTCCAATGTGTCATGTTAGGATTGAGTTTATGTCTCTGTCTCATTTAGATGCTTGCTAAAGCATTATTTGTTACCTTCCAAACCTTGGCTTATTCCAACACTCGCTTTCCTTCAACCGAATGCCTATCCGTGAGCTTTTAAATTAGATGTCCAGCACTTGATTATTAGGTTGCAAATGTGATACTTGTTTAAATATATGCTAAGTCTACATTGATCCATGTGTTTGATTGTTGGACTTAAAAGTGCTCAACATGGTTATCGCACCAACTTGTCTTAAACATCAAGGAGTGCATTCACCTGGTTACTGTTAATGGCATTTTCTATTTGAAAATAGGGGCAGATCTTTAACTAGTTAACGTGAAGATTGTTTGTCATTCTATCTATTGTTTGTTGACGTTAACAGTTGGTTTCCTCCATTTTTGAATCTTAGGATTGTCTTATTGTCCAACATGCCTTGTTCGGATCTTACTTTAGCTTTAGATCTATATAGTTGCTAATATCAAAAGATCAACCAAACTTTATAAAATGTTGCCAATCACTGGATTCGTCTAAGATAAATCAATTTGTTTGCTTCCTTGAAGTCGACCTCGTGCTAGGCTTAATGGGTTATTCTGTAAGAAATTTATTCATCCAAATCTTTATTTTATTTGTTAGTTAGTATTGGTTTCAATTGTTGATTTCTTCCTGTTAGTTTATCTCGTGAAATATGCTCCAATATGTTTAATCTGGGTATAAGTAGTATGTGTGATTGCTTGTTGAAATCATTGGTCTATCGTTGGAATATGTGTGGATGTTGGTCTCCATGTTATTTTGTCTACTTCTTTTGCAAATTACAAATTGGTTAAAAAATGTAAAGTTTTGTAGCATGTGTTGCTTAATAAACATGCAGCCATAATTTTGTCCAGATTAGAATAATAGCTAGTTAGTTTTCATTATTGTTGCAATTATGTGATGATCAAAATATATTCTATTCCATAATATGATCATAGTGAATTTTGGCCATGTTATTTCCCACAAACAGCTGCTAAGTTTGTTCTTTTGTCTTTTGTTACATGGGAACCCTTCTTGTCTCGGGTATGAGTCCATCGGGACTCCTCTTTTGCATTTCGTCGGGTTGAAATCCAAATTCTCCTTTTACTCGAGTCGTTCTTCACAATTAGTTGAGTTTCAGAAGCTTCCACAAAACAGTACGCAGATATACAAGTCTCAGAAAGCTGAAAATAGGCTGAGATACAGCCTGTATACATTGATATACATTGGTATACACTCATTTACATGTCAAAAAATGCGAAAATACAGAGATGAGGTAAAATACAGGTGTTCGGAAGCAGGAGATACACGGAAAGAGCTGATATACATGATGATATACACTAATATACAACCAGTGTATACAAAAACGGGATTGGGTTAAAACCCAAAAACTTGTAGCGAAATTGGCCCAAGAAGGGGCCCAATTTCATTATCTCTTTTACTCTCCTAATTGTTTTGATTATGTTTGACTAATTTCATTTAACTTTATAACTCTAGAACTATTAATTAACTTACTTAGATCCCCAAAAGATGAGTTATTTTCTTTATGTTGGTTTACCTTCAAACATCTTTTGTGTTCATTTATTTTATGTCTAGTATACCGGTCAAATTTTTATATCTTTAATTAAGTATATTTATTCTTAAAAAGATGTGATATTTCATTAATAACTTTTTATTCATTTAAAAATAAAAATAAAAATTGTTTTAAGTTAATCAAACAAACCAAAAAAAAAATGTTTTTTCTTTACTCTATCACTTTTTGAAAAGTTAGTCAAAACTTTGGTTCCTTCTCATTTTCTATTAGTTTAAGATAGTCCTCATGCTTTAATTTATCAAATTGGTTCAAATTATTATTTTTAAAACAATTCAAAGAAGTTCAATTAGTGTAAATTTGTTAAAATTCTAATAACTTGTAATTCGATTGAAATGTTTCAATTAAAGTTCCTTTAGCTTGAAGAATGAAAAATGTTTGTTATTTAACTATTTTTTTAAAAATTAACTGAATACTGTAAATTATCATATTTTATTTTATGTTAAACCATTTTCCTAAGAATTAGTCAAAAACTATATTTTTAGTCAAGTCGCAGGTCAACCGTATGTTAGCGGACACTTCGAATGCTTAAGCCCTTTTCGAAGTGTAAATTGAACCCCAAACCCTCTTTGGTATTTTCAAATGATTTTTTCTATTTAAATATTTGAAAATTATAAGTTTTCTTAATTTATTTAAAAAATTAAGTGGCGACTCTTTTCTAAGTATTTTTCTCAAATTGTTTTATACTTAGAACATTTCAAAAAGTGATTTTTCTAAAGATAGTAAAATTACGGTATAACATTTATCTTTAAAAATTACTCCACCACATTTTTCATTAAAACAAATTTTAGATGACAAATTAATTTTTTTTTTATGTTATATCGTTATAATTATGTACCTCGGACTTCGAGAAAGGCTAAAGAGGGTTAACGGTCAAGTTCATGAACCCAAAATAGACCATACACCCTTCATGAAATCCTAAATGGTCCGTTTAGGGGGAGGTAGCCAACCATCCATGTCTTCCAAGTGGTGAGTCACCTAAATGGGACCCTAGATGGTCTGTGGTGGCTTGTACGGTCCATTTAGGGATCCGTATAAGTCACCCATCAACTTTTAAGTGTAAGGTCAACTTCAAACGAGCATATCTTTCCGCACATAACGAATTAGGTGGCCCATATGACCTATCAAATTAAAGGTCTTTGAGTTTTCTTTCCAACGCTACTAAGGTTGTCTCATTTCAAGTTTGAAGTAAAAAGTTAAGCATGTTTCAATAAGGCTCGGTCAAACAGGTGAAGGTTCACGGATGGCTATACGGACCATGAAGTGTTTCACGGGTAGTGGAGCCTTAAAAGGTCCGTGAATCCTTCCGGGGCCGTTTTGGTCTTTTCCTCATGTATTTGGTACTTAAAGTACGTCATTTTAACCCCTATTTTAAGCATAAACCACAGTATTTTCACATAGCTTAGAGATTTTCAATAAGTTCTTTTACGTTCATTAACACTTCAAGTCATTAGAGCAAGATTCCAAGAGGAGAAAAGCTAGGATTCGAGTATTCTTTGAGTTTCGTCAATTTCGCCAAAGAACTCTGTTCTTCCAGGTATGTAAGACTATAATAGTATTAGAATAGTTCGGACTCACACCCTAAATCTACTTTCAAATCAGTAAAAAAGTAATCTAGTGTTCTATCCTTAGATTTGAGTATTCTTGAAATGAATTGATATCGCTACAACAAATTTGATTATCAGGGACAAATAATTTCGTCATTTATAAATCATCTTTCGTCAGTAAAAATCTTGTGAGACGAAAAAGAATTCGTCAATCAGTCGTCACTAAATGTGTGTCGCTGAAAGTATACAAATTCGATATACGATTTAGTGCTTCGTTGCTAAAAGTATTATTTAACTACAAAAAAAAAATCGTCCCCAAATGCTTAAACATTTGTGACAAATTTATTTATCGTAAAAAGTATATTTTTTGTAATTAATCGTATGCTTTGTCACAAAAAAGGTTATTACTACCGACAAAATTATATCGTCCCTAATTAGTTTACTTCAATCAGTGACGACATTAATTGTCTCTAAAGATATATGTATTTCGTAGTTGAACAAAATCTCATTTCGTCACTAATGACTATATTTTATATAAAAAAAATTATTTTGTTCTTAAATGTATTAATTAGGAATAAATATATTATTATAAAAAAAGGTTAATGTTCCTATTATCTCCCCATCTCAATTTTTTTTTACCCGTCCCCAGGAGCTGCTCCCCCATTATGCTTTCTTGGGGACTCAAACTCACAACATTAAGGTTGGAAGTGAGGAGTGCTTACCATCCGATCAACTCTCTCTTGTCTCTCATTTTTATTTTATTTTTAACTTCATTCACTTCTTTCAAATTTTATTTCTGTAGAAATAATATATTATATGATTATTTATACACATACACAAATCCATGAAATTTACAACCCACAATTAATTCAAATGTTGATTATATTTTAATTAAATTGTATATTTTTAAAAATATCTTTAAATATATTCAGTACCATTCTATCATTTTATTTATTTATTTTTATAAATTTTATAAATTATTCAGTACAATTATAAATTTATATAAAATTAAACTTTCGATTTTAGTAAGAAAATTGAATAATCGGTTCAATTCGATCAGTAAATCAATTGTTTTTAAAAAAACATCGATACCCATAACTATAGTACTTCATCATAATATATTTGAAATCCTAGTTGGTTCATTTCTTTCATTTGTTCTTTTCTTTTTAGTTTATTTCAATTTTCACACTGATGGAAAAAGTTAATAGAAATTAATGATATATTTCGCACCTTTGCAAAGTCTAAATTTGTAAGTTGATGTTATCTCTGATAGTTGCTCTACGTACGTATATGGAATTTCTATTAAATATGTATATATTTTTAGGCAGAAGCAAATAGATCAACTTACTCTATGCAGTTTACCAATCACAAATCAATAGACACGCTCAAAAATTCGCACCAAGACTTGAGAAATTGTTTTTTCTATCGTCTTAATAGATGAAAGTGTATCAAATAAAAAATAAAAGTGTAAAACCAACAAATATTAGCAATATATTGGTAGAACCGTACCCCACTCACGGTACTTATAACCTGGATTGTATTCTTCAAATGATGCAATTTATAATTGCATAATTTAAGAAAATTGATGAATTGAACTTTTTGATTTTTACAAAATCGACCGAATTCGTTGGTTTTAATATTTTCCGTCGCCAATTAATGAATGGACTTTGTCAATTTCGTATGAAGCACTTGTATTATTCTTTTTGTAAGTTGTCACTTGTAATTATGAATAATTGTAGCAAAAAAAAATTGTATTTAGCTGTGAATTTTTTTCGTAGCAAATAGTTGAATTATTTACTATAAATTTTTAGTCGTCGCTATTTAACACCTTACATATTTTGTGACAATTTTATGTCACTAAATCACAGATTGATCAGAGACAATAAAATCTTTGTCACCAATTATTTATATTATTAGTGACGAAAATAAGTCATAATTAAATATAAATTTTTATAGCTAAAAGTTATAATATTTAACTACGAACTCTAATTTGTTGATGTTGTAACAACATATTTTTTTAGATTAATTTTTTTGTGTCCCAAAATTAAGAAATTTTAAGACAAAAAATAATTTGTCATTAATTAGATACATTATTAGTGATGAAATAATGTGTGACTGATAACTTTAAATTCGTGACTAACACTTCTTAACAAATGGCGCCAATTAATTTTTTGTTGGGAAACTTTAGTGGACAAAACTTTGCTACAAATTTTTATGTTTCATCACTAAAAGTATGTTTCTCATATATTTAAGCATGAAAAGTAAATTTTGTCACTAAAAGCGAACAATTATTGACGAATTTGAAGTCGTAGCTATTAATTTCGTAGCTACATATCATATTTGTTGTAGTGTGTTGAGTTCAGAGTTCTTATGTTACTGATCATTAAATTCTATTGATGATTATTGAGTTGTTATATCTTGCATTGAGATTCTTGAGTTGATTGTTCATGTCTATTTTTCAACATGAACCTTATTTTTGAGTATTCATTGAGTTCTTATTGAGAATCTTTTAAATAAAATAAAATTATTGAAAACTCGATTTTGAGAAAGTAAAGAAGAGTTTGAGAAAGAGATTAACCAAGATTTAAGCAAGAGTATAAGAGAACTACGTGTTTCCCAAATGTTTCATTTTTACAGAAGGAAAGAAAATAAGTTTTTGAAAAGTTAAAAGAGTTTTCAAAATGATTGAGTACAAATCAGTTACCTCTTAAAGAGGCTCCTTTTGATTAATTATGTCACGCCCCGATACTACCCCCAAGACGCGGACACGGGACCTAGGACCACAAATGACCCCAAGCTAACCCTGCTGGCATGATCATGAGCATACTAAAGATAATAAACTGATGCGGAAGCTAAATCATAATTAAATCTGAAATGATGGGGAATACCCATATACTATAACTGAGATAAATGAAAACTGATGAGTTTAATATAAAGAAGATATTAACTCAATACTAAGCTGAATCTAACTATGTCTGAAATAAGCCTCTAAACTGACTAGAAATGTTGGGACATGCCCCAATTAGATCTAGCAAAACTGAAACTAAAAGACTGAAAATACTGAAAA
>JAJOOS010014726.1:0-15023 GCA_029582725.1 Solanum chiquidenum | reverse complement strand
GGATAGACTACGAGAAGTTCCATGATCTGGTTGGTTACTTCTCTTGTTCAAGCTTCAGCACGTAAATTATAACTATACCATTCCCATTCCAATAGCGTTAATCAATGTTTTTTAAACCTATGGCGCTACAGGTAGCTTCTGGAAGGCCCTTTACAAGTAAAGATTACATGACACCTACACCATCTTGGGCTGTCTATGGAGCTGAGGAAGGTGGGTTTGATCCAGAGCAATTGCGTTTCAAAAAAGAGCGGCACCACAGATCATCTCGTCAGGAAAATGGTTCTTGAATGTTCGAAGCAGTTTTCGTTACCTCTGGGATGGTCTAAAATTTTGTTCCTTCGACTTAGATTTTACTTTCCTCCATTTTCCTATACAAGTTGCATTTCACAATATAATTGCAGAAGTTGTCACTGATATGAAAATTGTCCCAAACTGTTGATGCTTTTCTTTGAGCTGTTATAATCAAATGATCTATATTATATTTTACTAAATTTACTCATATATCAGTAACTATCTGAGTAATGGACTTGAAACTGAATGCAGTTGAGTTATTGGTTTTCGGTTTTAAAATATGCTAATCTAATAACAAATTAATAAGATATTTTTTATTAGTTTTCGGTTCGATTTTAATTTATTCAATAAGAAAATGTTCATAAAATAATATATGATTTCTCACTTTTCTAAATACTTTGATATAGTGAAACAAGAAAAATAATGAGAAATTGTATCAATAAGAGCAAATGTAGTACGAAAGCTAAAATTACATGCCACCGTCAAAACATAATATGAAATTTTTTATGTTGATCAAATTATAGACCGTTACAAACTAAAACTAAAATCAAATGGTCCAACAAGACTAAAACTAAAACCAAATAGCTACCATTGTGAATCCTTACTTTAGTCTTTAGGTTTTGAGTAAACAGTAAAGACTAAAGCGGCCTAGTGTGAAGTGGGTAGAGTAATGATAATTTGATATAGTTATAGTGTTTAGTTATTTATTAAATTATTAATATTTAATATTTAGGAAGGGTAAAGTAGTAAATTATTACTGTCTAATTGAGTTATTGATTTACCCAATAACCCAATAGTAAAAACCGAAACCGAACCAATAACCTAATAGCATTTTTTATAAACCCATTCAAAACCCAATAATCTAATAACAATAACCCAAAACATTTTTCGGTTCGGTTTTTGCACAGTCCTATTCATTTCTGCCTTGATAAAATACTCAAAAAAATCGTGGACGGCCTAACTAACCTTGACACCAACATCTCGTGTGCCACACGTGACACATGCATCTCGTGCGTCACACGTGCATCTTATGCGCCACACATGACACGTGCATCTCGTACAACACATGTGCATTCCATATCATTTAGTAAAAATATTTTAAAATCACATATATTGTGGAATCCTGCTACTGGGGAGGTGAGACCCCTCCATCTTCATGCACCAATAATCGGTGATGCCCCTAGTTTTGGTTTGGGAATAGACCCCTTGACTAATAACTGTAAAGTCGTTTACTTTCTTTTATTATTCGCTTGACTATGTAGCACATTACCTTGCGCGGATACTTTTACTACTAGAAGTCTAAAAGAAAATGAATTACATCACATTACTTTCTTCCTTGTCACAAAATAGAATGAATAAAAAATGAAGTAAGGAAATACTAAATTCTAATAAGGTAATTAAATCTCATGGAGATTGGAGAAGAGGCCTCATCCCTATAAATAGGTATGTTAAGGTAAGTTACACACATCAGAATATTAAAATGCATGTAATCTACTTATTCTTGATAATGTTCATCAGAGTAACAATTTGTCGAAGAGCGATGAGAGTTGCGCAAGCCAAAGAACAAGAAAAGGCAGTAAATGTTTTAACAAGAGTGATGAACTACTTTTTAACTGCCAACATGTTCTCCAAATATGACGAAGACGCCTACAAAATGACTCACCTACTAATACCTCTTCGTAGAGTGACAACCAAAAAAATATTTATCTCTTGTACGCCCAAAGAATATTTCTTTCGCGTTTTTAAAGGAGATTTATTTCTGTCTTGACAAAACGATGAGGAGATTCGTGGACTGCCCGGTTAGCCTCGACACCCGAGGGTGTGGTCCGATTAACAACCCAAGAGAAATCATCATTCCCATTAAGGCTATAATTTTATAATCATCATATCATCATATATTACTATAGGTGGGAACAAAAAAAATTAAAAGTTGAATTACGATTTTACTCCTACTATAAATTAAAATTATTTAACTATTTAATTCAAATATTAAATTGTATCATTTTAATAAAAATGTTAACGACTTTTGCACTTTCTTAGATTAATTCCTAATTAAAATGTCTAATTTAAGAGTAATATTTATCATCTATAATCTATATGTATATTAAAATTTAATCATCATATCATTTATCATATTATATATTATTATTATATTATCATATTTCATATTTATACTAAAAGTGGGAAGAATGTTAGGCAAAAGTTAGATTACCATTTTGTCCCTATATCAAATACAAATATTATTAATCATCTAATAAATTGTTAATTAAATATTAAATAGTAAATTTTAATTACTACAAGGAGAGTTACACATTAAGCCAATATCAAATTTATCAAATTCTTTCGGTTACAATTTATTCATGTTGTATGGTGAATTAATATTAAATTGTTATAAGTAATTATTATTAAGAAGACAAATAGACTCCTAATTAAATTGTTCAATGAATTAAGGTGAAGACCAAACGTTACATAATTACGTAGGAAACTGATGGGCCTCTTTTATTTTTTTCCTTTCATCTCCCTCACCTAAGTTTTTCCTATTTAAAGTCGCCTAGAAAGGAAAATGAATTTACAAATCTCATGTCTGATCTTCTTATTAAAGTATGTTAATGGCAATACTCTCTTATAAATTAAGATCTATTTTCTCATCTTTGGTATATCATTTCTTTCTTCTTTTTTGATTTCCTTTCTAGTCATAGTCATAAATTGCAAAAGAAAAGTTGGCATCAATCTTTGTAGAAATGTTAAGGGCAATAACATTATTGTTGTATTTGGATCAGAGGCGTTATGGTTGATTGATAATTAATTGTAAAGAATGTTTGGAAGGAAATAATATTTTTTTAATCATGTTGTATGAATTACAACAGAATAATGAATTATTTGTACTATTTTATGTAAAGTGCTTATAGTGATGACCATTTGTGAGTGATTTTTGTATTAGTTTTAAATGTTCTTTTATAATGTATTATTTTCTTATTCCTTTTTAGTTAAATATGTTCTTTGCTTATATAAAGAAATTTGTGTCTAGATTACAACTAAATAGATATTACTTATTAGACTTTATATAATTATTGGCGTGGAACATGTACAATATTATATTTCTTATTTCCAAATGAAATTAAAAATTATCTCAATGAAAGATTAGATATTTTATTATATGCCAGATCGTTTATGTTTTACATGAATAATATGAAATATTTGGCAAATATGTTGACTGACTATACATACATTTATAATTAGTTCATTATCTCATGAATTAGTATAATGCCTCTTTAATTAATAACAAAGAGATCAAAAAGTATAAAGTTCTACTCATCTGTCTGCGCGTAAATGTTACCATGACAACCACTTCTGTAGCTGCAAGAGTTAATATATCCACACAAGATACAGTTGACGGGCAAGCTCTTTCAACGTGTGCTTTTATGATATCAATTGTCTCATATCCTCTGACTGAATTGCGGTTTGGTGCAGCATTCTTCTCACCCTTGAAATAGTACGTGTCATCAAGCAGCACGGATCCATCACAACCCTATCAAAATCATAACCATAAATTGATCATGAAAATGATTATCAGACAAATGAAATAAGATGTTGTACTTACTACTTACATTAACTAAACAATCGTGGAAGTGCAAACGAAGGAGGGATGCAGCTATTCTGGAGTCACTACGGAGTGCTTCCCAAACATTCCAACGAACGATCCTATGCAAGCTCGGACATGCTCTCTCATAGTAACTATAATCAAGCTGACCAACACTAAAGGGAACCAGAACACTCATCACACTGAATGTATATATTATAAAAATATATATTTAATTAATTATTAAATAATAATAATAATAATAATAGCATATTATTAATATCATCATCATATTACATCATATCATACATCATCATATTATACTTTAAATATTAAATGAATTTTGATTCCTTCAAACAAATATATATACCATAATAATATTTTGGTACAATGATGGAATGTACACATCCTAATAATAAACAAAAAAAGTGAAGGAAAAAAAAACAGACATTCGAATGGTTAGCATGTTGTTATGGTAATATATTTAATGAATAATGATGGCTTCTACAATAAAGTAAGTTTCTTAATAATGTTCGTATTCATAGGACTTACAAGGAAAAGAGAAATACATAAACAGTGCTTATTATTGAACTTCATTTTGCCAAAGAATCTGCAAACTGATTATCCTAACACAATTTTTTCATATTTAGCTAGTCCTTTATCTTATAGGAAAAGATTTGTTTTGCTAATTTTTGTGTAGCACTTTGATTATTTCGATCTTAACAAAAATCTCCTTGAAAACTCAAAAAGATTGTTGAGATATATGTTGCCCATGAGAACATGATCCGCTTAATTCAATCCATCGAAAAAATTAACTGATAGGTAGTTCAAATTAACTTATGACGAAAAACCTTATCAAAATATTTATAAAAAGAAATATATTGTTAACCTTCTTAACCATATTATGTGCAAATTTACTCTAGTTTTATATACGTAATCTCTTCTAGTTTTTTTTGGTGTTACTCAAGGAGGTTTTCGCTTTTGTGTCCCTCTCTCTTGTAATTATTTCAAATAAAACAAGGTAGGGGACAATGTTGAACCCCATTTTAATTTATTTTTTTGTTAAAAAAGGATGACCCTGCCCAATGGGGTTAAAAATTGGTTGAAGAAAGACCAACATTCAAGATTCGAGCTAAAAGAAAATTATTTTGATAATGATGAATTATTCTTGAAGGTTTTGGTTACGACATTTGTAGCATATATGAAATTTTCACATAACCTAGCAAACATAACTACTATATCTACTATATTTAGCTATAGTTTTAAAATATTATCAAATATAACTATAATTAAAGTCTTACGTAAATCTCTCTCCTCTGTCCCCTCCCTCTCTCACCTTTCTATCTCGCTCTCTTGTTGTATCAATTGTATTTTGCCAAATACAAGAATGAATACATAGGAAAAACAAGAAGATTACCAATTGTATCAATTGATACAAGTTAATCAATACAATTGCATCACTCTAATGGTTATGTCAAACATGTATATATTAGCCTATATTAGTTTGTGTATCAAATATAACTTGTATCAACGAATATTTGAGTTCTTTACACTTACAATAATAATGCTCCTTATGGATATTACTTTTGCAACACTTTCATTTTGCTGGATACTCAGTATAACAATAAGAAAATCAAACTAAATTTGAAATCAAAACTTTATATAAAGCATCACAAAAGGAAGAGTCTTTTTATAGAACAAGTTGAGGCCATAATCAACTCTTGAAAGACCAAAACCAAGTACTATGAAATTGTGTGAACATATAAGCTCAATTACATACTTAAAACAATTAAATGATTAGGTCACATATCTTCTGTTATACTCGTTTAAAATCTCAATTAATGGTCCGGCTCTCCATACTCTTGTTGTTTGATTGTTACTAAGCTCTCTTTATAATAAGAAACCCCACAACCACCAAATGTTGCATGTTTACTCAAGCCCGAATGTTGAAATTCAAGATACCTCATCTTGTTAGTCCGAACATTATAAGAGACCAGTTGAGAAGCTTTAACCACCGAAATGAGAGAGCTATCATAGCAAGACTTAATCGGTGTGAAAAGTTGAAAGGTCACAATTTTGTTCCAGACCCCAGGTTGGATCAAAGCCCAAATATCATAAGCAAACATACTACATGGGTTATAGTTCAAGATGGCAATAGAATCATCAATCAACATCAAACCCAACGCAAAAGTATATACAACGTTTCCATCTGGCCCTTCGATCTCTTCAAACATCTCACTTCCAAATTCGAATGAAAGAATGGTGTAATTACAATGGTTGCCCCCTCTTAGCAGCCAGTAATAAGTTCCATTCAAATAAGCAGTACCAAATGTGTTTTTCACGTCTGTGTAGAAGGGCAGTGATTCTTTAGGTTTAAAAATTCTCCATGAGCCTCTAGAACAGGAATAGACCGATGCTGTATATTTATGCCAACAATCGCAATGAAAGTAAACAACTTTATAGTCTAATGTCAAGGGGTCCAACCCGAACCCCAACACAGGGACATCATATATTATGGGTGCAGGGAGTGGGAGATGGAGGGATCTCACCTCTCTAGTAGCAGGATTCCACAATGCACACGAAATCACAGTATCAATTGTTTTATACATTAAAAACATGCCATCCACAGAACCTATAAGGTGTGTCATACCTTTGAACGTTTGTGGATTTTCTTCAGAAATCAAAGTTATGGAACGGGAATCTTGACCAGCATCATCAGAGGTACCAACGGTATAGGTGAGGAGTTGTGGGGGGCTACGATTCTTCAAGTGTTGTTGAACGAATTTAGGATTTTTGATAAGAGCATACCAGCTCTTGCTGACACATTTGAAGCGCAACAATGACTTCACTGGACATCTCAACAGAATATCCTTATGTATATCTTTAGGAAAATAAACCACACAATCATCCATTTTTAGGTTTCAACAAAGGCAATATTGCTTCTTCTTTAAATAGACAAGGATGAAATTGCCCCATTCTTATCCTTCATTTTTGTTACCATAGTTCATTTTACCACCCATTAAATGTTATTCTACATTTAGTCATGCAAATCCAAAATACTTTGACTACCTTTCTCATATTAACTTTTATTCTCTATTTAGACATGGAAATCTAAATACTACTTTCCTTCGTACTCAATTTAAATTTTGTTCCATATTTAATCATGGAAATCTAATTACTTTGACTACTTTCTAATGATACTTTGACTACATTTCTCATGTTAAATTTTATTCTGTACTTAGGTATGGAAATCTATTTACTACTTTCCTTCTTACTCAATTTAAATTTTATGTTCCAAAATCTAAATACTTTGACTACTTTCTAATATTACTTTGACCATTTACTAAGAGTCTGTTTGGATTGACTTAAAAGTTGGTTAAACATATGTTTAAATCATTTTTAGCTTTTGGGAGTGTTTGACAAAGTTAAAAATAACTTAAAATAAATTTAAAATGACTTTAAAAAGTTTTTACGAAAAAACAAAAGCAGAACTATCCCTACTTTTTATTTTTGACTTAAATGTCGTTTAAGTTGACTTTTTTGTTTTTGACTTAAAAACTACTTTTTTTTTAAGTCAATCCAAACGAGTTCTAAATGCATACGTGGAAAAAAAAAATGGAGGAATTCTTTTGAAACTTCACACTGTGATGCTCTTGATCAATACGATGTACACGTTTCAAAATAACTAATTTTAAGGGAAAAATAGAAAAACATAATATTTATTTGTTTATCTCTTGATTTTACAAATTGAGAAATAAATATTTTTAGTAATCTGAAAAAACAATATTGGACGGAGGGAGTAAGAAAAAGATAATATAAATTGTGACGAATATTTTTAGTAACCTTGACAAATAATTTAGATCTTGCAAGCTAAATAAATAAAAAAGTTATTAGAAGTGTACATACGTTTTATTGTAATATGAATTTGTTGAAGCTCATTTATAAATTAAGACAACATTGAAGAATAAAAAGCATTATCTTGATAGTACTATAAACAAATATCGATAGATGTCTTTAATTAATATAGTAGAAAGCAACATCGTAGTCGGAGGAACAAAATTGTAATAGACATTTTGAGTTCGAGCATTAGGTATGAAAAATATATTGATAGGGGTGCATTCTCTTCTTCAATGAGTTTTACTCTACATAAATTGAGATCCAATGTGATCATTGGACACTATATAGATAATAGAATACATACAATATATAAAACAAATGTTGCCTATTCAAGGAAAATTGGGGATTGAATTTCGTGTGAGAGAATTTTATTTTCGATCGAGCTTACACTTATCAGACTATAGAAAAAGTCAAGTCTATCAACTAATGAAGAGAAGAAGGAAATGTCTCTTGTTCCAATTAACGAATGAAGTTGACTGTCACTTTGTTCATAAGAAGATTCAAGAAAACATGATTCCTACTTGCTATATGAAGACAAGAGAGAAATTAGGTGATGTATTCACAAAGCTTTAAATGAAACTCGAGTGAAATATCTTTAATTATAACAAGTTGGACATTATTAATAATATATATGCTTCAGCTTGAAAGGGAAAAAACTTTAATGAAATGTGCTATATATCATCTGCTCAAGTAAATTTACATACTTATAAGCTCAATTACAAACACTTTTTGCATACAATAGAGTTATAACATTAAGTAAACATGCCTATACTTCACAAATAAATGATTAGGTCGCAGATCATTTTGATCTGCTACACTCGTTTAGAAGCTCGATTAATAGTCCAATTCTCCATCATCTCGTTGTTTAATTGTGACTAAACTCTCATTATAATAAAATACTCTGCAACCACTAGCTTTTGCATGCTTTCTCAAGCCTGGACGTTGAAATACAAGATCCTTTAACTTGTTAGTTCGACCATTATAGGAGATCAGTCGAGAAGTTCTAGTTGCCAAAATGAGAGAGCTATCATAACAAGACTTAATAAATGGGAAGCATTGAAAGGTAACAAGTTTGTTCCAAACCCCTGGTTGGATCATTACCTATATAGCATAATCAGACATATTAAGGTCGTTCAAACTCAAAATGGCAATGGAATCATCAACCAACATCAAACCAAATACATGAGTATGAATATGTGGCCCTTCAATCCCCTCAAACATCTCACTCCCAAAGTCGAATAAAAGAACGGTGTAGTAACTATGGCAGCACCCTCTTAGCAGCCAGTAATAAACTCTATTAGAATAAGCAGTACCAAATGTTTCTTTTATGCCTGTAAAGAAGGGGATTCTATGTTTGAAAATTCTCCATGAGTCCCTAGAACATGAATAGACCGCTGCTGAATTTTCACACAAATAGCAAATCACTTTATAGTTATTAGTCAAAAGGTCTAATCCTAACCCGAACACAGGGAGATCATTGATCATTGGTGGAGGGAGATGGAGGAGTCTCACCTCCCTAGTAGCAGGATTCCACAATTCACATGAATGCACATGATCAATTACTCCAAACATTAAAAACAAGCCGTTCACAGAACCTAAAAGCAGAGGCGAATTTAGCATTTTTCGAATATGGGTGCACCAAGAAAAATGTATTAAGTGGGAATTGATCCTCAGTCCTCAAGGTCAGAAGGTCAACATTTAACCATGTGGACCAACTAGACTTTTTATAGTACGGGTGCAGAATATAATATTATACAAATGTTAGAAAATATATACATAAAATATCTAATTTTACGAAGAGACCACGGGTTCCGATGCCTTAATTTTTGCACCTAAATTCACCACTGACTAAAAGGTATGCCATACCTTTAAACGTTTGAGGATTTTCTTCAGAAATCAAAGTTAGGGAACGAGAGTCAAAACGATCACCATAGTTACCAGTATTATAAAGCAGGAGTTCTTGCTACAGTTCAAGTGTCGTTGAACGAAGTTAGGGGTTTTGATAAGAGCATACTAATTCTTGTGGACACATTTGAATCGCAACACAACGACTTTACATGATACCTCAACAAAATCTCCTTTACTATATCTTCAGGAAAATTAACCACACAATCATCCATTTTAATTTAGGTTTCAATAGAAGCAATTTTCTCCTTTAAATAGACAAGGAAAAAATTCTCTCATTCTTATCCTTCATTTTTATTACCATAATTCAGTTTACAAGCATTAAATTTTGTTCTAAATTTAGTGATGGAAATCTAAATACTACTTACCTTCTTTCTCATATTAAATAATTTTTGTTCTACATTTAGTTTTGGAAATCTAAATACATTAATTACTTTCTCATATTACTTTGACTACTTTTACCTTTACCAACCACTTAAGAAATAATAAATAAGAATTAACATTTTTTAATAATTTTATCCATATACTCTTTTGACTAAATGTATTCATGAAAAAAATGAACAATGGAGGAATTCTTTTTGAAACTTTACAATATTCATGCACGTGATCGATATAATTTACACTTTTAAAAAGAATTAGTTTTAAGGATAAAATAAAAATAATAATACTAAATTGAATATATCCTGATTTTACAAATTGATAAATGAATAACTTTAGCAATGTGAAAAAATAATATAAATTGTGACGAATATTTTTAGTATTCTTGACAAATAATTTAGGTCTTGCAAGCTAAATAATAAAACATTATTAGAAAAGCACGTACGCTTTGTTGTAGTATGAATTTATTGAAGCTCATTTATAAATTAAGAAAACATTGAAGAATAAAGATCATCAACTTGATAGTACTATAAGCAAACATTGGTAGATATTTTTAACAAATATAGTAAATCTTAGTCAGCAGAACAAAATTGTAGTAGAACTTTTGGATTGGAGTATTAAATATGAAAAATATATTGATAGGGGCATTTTCTTCTTCAATGAGTTTTACTCGATATAAATTGAGATCTAGCGTGATCATTGGACACTATATAAAGATTTTACAAGTAAAATGATTAAAATAGCATTATTTTAAATAGCTACTCCTTTTATTTCATATTAACTGAATTTTTGAAAAAAAAAATCATTGTTGAGTAATTAAATTATTCAAAGTTCAAGATGGATGTTTGAATTTTTTTTCATATTTGTCCTTTCTTTTAATGAAGTTTGATATTTTTTAGGAGATAAATTGCACTATTTACAAAATTATATTTTTATGATTTTACAAAGAACAATAGTGAAAAATATGATTCAAATTATGTACATAAATATTTTTTTAGTAATGTATTGCTTCACAAATTCAATTAATACGAGAAAAAGAGCATGTCAATGCACATTTGGAGATATTACTTGAAGAACACATACATAAAGAGAGAAATCAGTAGCCATTCAAAAATATATAAAGCTGTTTTACCAAATTTAGCTAAATATATTTGTTTTTGTTTAATATGCAAAAGTAATACTAATATTCTAATCAGTCTTTGCTGGAAATTGAAACGCTTTCTCATTAGAAAAAAAAATTGCAGAAAAAAACAAATCTTTTCGACAATAATTAAGAACGTAAGAAACAGCATATGTTATGCATTATAATCATATTTTTTTAATTATAAATAGATTAAGAATTTGAAGTTTATTAATTTCTACCGTAACCTCAAGTTATAGATGACAATAATTATGAGCTCATAATCAAATATTTATTGATATTTCACAAATTTCTTAATATATTTTAAAGAAGCGAATGTCATTTAAATATTAGGAGAGGAGCTATAACCATTTTATCTTAAATTATCCGTTGAGAGGAGCTCGCTAGTTAATTAAGGATTATTTTAGGTGAGAAACTATTTGTTTTTTATATGCAAATGCTCTTATTTTACGACAATAAAGACCCATTTTCTTGTTAATTTCAATAGTATAGAAAATTAGAGATTAAATTTCGTGTAAGTGAATTTTTATTTTCAATCAAGCTTACACCTATAAGACTAAAGAAAAAGCCAAATTCATCAAATTGATAAAAAGAATAAGAAAATGTATCTTATTCTGATCTACTCAATATAATATTGATGGAATTAATATGTAATATAGATTAAATTAATCTTGAACCTAATTATTATTTGAACAAATAAATTTTTTATTTTAGTCCTAGTGTAATTTCTCGTCTGCATCTTCATGGAGTTTTGAATATACAAAATCCAAATAAAATCTATTGAATTCATCTAAATTTTGTAACATATAAGCTAGCTTCACCCCTATCTATAATTTAACTATGTACCCTCCTTTTTTTTTAGTTACATAGTACTCCATAACAAAATTATAAGTTTATTCTAAGTGTGACAATTACAAACTAAAGTGAGAATACACATCACTCATCATCGTTAAATAATATATACATACAGTATATAAAACAAATCTTTCCTATTTATTGTGTGAATATAAATATTTTGAAGTCAAAAACAAAAGCTGGTTGGTCCATTCATAAGACACAATAAATGATGAAATTATTTTATCACTGCAAAAGATTACAGAGAAGAAAAATGTCTCACGTCTACCAAAATCATGAAAAGGACAAACTTTTTGACAATATATCAATTATCACCTCAAATTTCCTCTTTAGCAAAAGCAAATAAAAAGAAACTTCTTATTTTAACACCCTCTTTAAAATAAGAATCACCTAAATAAGTAAACTAGAGTCAAGATACTTAATAACAGTATATTCAGTTTAATTATATAATGAATTTATAAAAAATAAGATGTACAATAACTTTATTCTTATCTTTGAAGAGTTTGAAAAGGTAAATATACACAAATCTTATTCATACCTTTATGAAATAAAAATATTATTTCTAATATACCCTCGATTCAAGAGAAAAGTTATCAAAATACAAATGCAAGAAAATACAATAATAAAATAGTAAGATATTGAAACAATAGTACTCGTCAAAGAATAAGAAACTACACAACTACTGTTTAGGATGAGAGGAGATGGGAGACTAACATCCTATCTCTACCGCATAAAATGTACAATACTTGCAATATACCAAAATAATTTAATTTAACCTATGTTGATGGTAATAAAAAAGTTATATAAATAATATATGTTATATAGGAGTAATAAATTATATATTTTATTATCACCTTTATTATAAACAACTTTACTCTAACGGAAAAAAACTACTTATTTTTTCAAGTTAATATACATAAATTATACACATTAATCAAGTGCATGTTGCATGAATTGGTCTCTACAGAGCTAATCCAAGCACGAGTTGTTAGCATATAGAAATTAAACTCTAATGAAAAAACGTATTTATTTTAAAATTTAATATACATAAATTATATTCTGATTATACACATATTAGTCAAATGGATGTAGCATGAATTGGTCTCTATACAGAGCTTATCCAATTTTCTTGAAAGGAGATCACACTTTTAACACAAAAAGTCATTAAAATGTCATATCACAATTCAATCCAGAGTGTAAAGCTAATAACCAATTCCTCCCTAACTAAAATGTTTCTCACAATTAAAATAGACATACTAAACACCAAAATGAAAATATTAAAAACTAATAGCACTAAGAATTAAACTAGGAAAGTAACAAAAACCAGTAGATGAAATTAAATTTACTTTGTTTCAAAAATTACCTAAAAGAAAAAGGGGGATTCTTGAAACTTGATTTTTAGTAGCTCAAGTGGGGTTTAGCACATCTACTACCATCGATCGATACAAGTCACGTTAGAGGATAAATGATAATATTGTTGATCGAAAAAATTAAATTAGCAACTCTTTCTTGGTTTGCTTTTTCTTCTAGCTCTGCTCCTTGTAGGTGGTTGTTGTTGCAAATTTTTTTCCTCTTCAAATTCATCTTCTTTTTTGTGTTCTCCTTGTGATTCTTCAACTTCATTTGTTTTGAGTTTCTTTAATTCAGCAGAAACTTCTTCTTCATCATCTTTTACAATAATAATCTTTCTTGGTCTTCCTCTTTTTCTAGGAGTAATTTGTTGTGAATCTCCACTCATTGCTGATGATTCTGCTATTGCTACTGATAACTCCTTTGTTTTCTTCACAACTTTCTTCTTTCCCATCAATCTTTGTGACAATCCACTAAACTAATTTAGTCATTTTAAAAGCTTAGAATATGATAAAAATAGAATCTTGAAAATTCCAAGAAATAAAAATTCAATTTTTGAGGTTTCTATTGCTCTCTTTTAGATATATGATAACAAAATCCAATCTTGAAAACTACCCCAAAAAATAAAAATCCAAAGTTTAAGGTTCCTAGAGCTTTCTTTTTGTACATATGATAATTAAAATCCAATCTTGAAGATTTCTAGTGTTTTCTTTTGCATATATAACCTTAAAAATTCAATCTTGAAACTACCCACAAAATAAAAATTCAATCTTTAAGGTTTCTAGTCCTCTCCTTTGCATATATAACCTTAAAATCCAATCTTGAAATTATCCACTGAATAAAAATTCAATTTCTAAGGTTTCTAGTGTACTCTTTTGCATATATAACCTTGAAAATTCAATCTTGAAACTACCCACAAAATAAAAATTCAATCTTCAAAGTTTTTGGTGCTCTCTTTTGCATATAATTATACACTCTTAATAAAATCCAATCTTGAAAATTACTCAAAAACAAAAAAAAATCAAATCTTTAAGATTTTTGGTGCTCTCTTTTGCATATATCTATACACCCTTAATAGTATATGATAAGAAAATCCAATCTTCAAAATTACTCAAAAATCCAAAAAAATCAAATCTTTAAGGTGTATGCTGCTCTGTTTTGCATATATCTATATACCCCCACCCCCTAGTAATTAACCAAAAAGATTAAAGACACAACATACCCAAAGCAAAGATGATAAGAAAAAGTAAAAGAAATGAATAACTTACTTTTGTGAGATGGTAGAGCCAATAATCATAAGAAATAACTCATATGTTTAGCTCTTTTGTGCTAAGCAAAACCTTTCATCTTTTCATACAAAACCATAGAGAGAGAGACTTGAGTTGAACAAAAAAACAGGAGTCAATTATGTATGAAAAATATTAGAAGCTACAAAGCAAATATTTCCTTTTTTCCTTTTTTCTTGACTTATCTATTCATTCAACCTTCTATTTTTCCCTCTTTGCTGCCAACATGGAAAACAATAGTTCATTTTATATATATTATATAGTATACTATAGATATATAATATGTACAAAATAGTACAAATTGTAATTGGCTGGACCAGCTGTTTAGCAAAGAAGGGAA
>JAJOOS010014725.1:0-17482 GCA_029582725.1 Solanum chiquidenum | reverse complement strand
ATGTCTAATATGAGGTAAAGGTAAGGGTTAGTAAATTATACACACGTAGCCGGACCAAGGTGCGGGGTGAAATTCTCTATATGCCGGACCAAGGATTTAGAGATACCTAACTTATCACTTTGCATGTAGTACACTAGGAAAGGATTGCTAATACTAGGATTACTGCGTTATGAGCTTGTGGGGAACACGTATACCCTAGTTAATTCTCTCATCTTGATAACAACAAAATATGACTTTTGAATATTTAGTACATATTGAATTCTTACAATTTGTTTCATAAAACCCCCCCATTTTATTACTTGTTTTTGGAAGTAATTTGACTAATTTAATATAATTGTTGGTTAAAGTAAAGTCTAAACCATTTTCCTCGTGGGATCGACCCCAACCTACAAGTTGGGTTCTTTACTTGATTACGATCACTTATGCTTCTTTAGGGAGGTGTAATTTGAGCGTATCAATACCACATCTCACGAGGATGAAGAAGTCACTGAGCCTAAATGACCATACCTATGCACTCAGCCCCATTACAAGCCTTGGAAAGACCTTTTTGATCTTGAGTAAGCCGAACCAAAAGTCGATTGGAAAATAAGGGCAAACCTATGGGTGAAGTCATGCATTGTGTTCCTCTTTTTGCGTGTGAGCGTTGCATCTAATTCTTGATCTTAAATTGATTAAATCCTGTGTGTGAATATGGAATCATTCTTTGTGTGAGGGCATTTAGATACTTTTCTTGAGCTTGAACTTGCATTAGTAGCAAGTATTGCGAGCATGAGAATATTTGGTAATGGTGTGTCACAACTTGAATCTTTGAGTACACAATTGAATCTCCGCATAAGTAGTTTGAAGTTTTGTTGTGTGCATTCATGATTGAGTCTTGTGTAGCACTGTTTGAGACACCTCCTTTTTGAACGACTGAACTTGAGTTTGCTTGAGGACAAGCAAAAGTTTAAGTTGGGGATGTTGATGAGTCCACAGATTGGACTCATTTAGGGCTTTATTTTAATAGAAATAGTGTCCTCAAATGCTTATTTTATCTCAATATTTGATGAAAATGCTTAAGTTTCAGGTATTTGAAGTTTTAGTGGAAGCATGGACACTTAGGCGCAAAAAGGAACGAAAAGGCTGAAAAGAACAAGAAAATGAAGGCCTGAGGATTGCTGAGTTCACTTGGCGAATCGCCGAAGGGTCTCACTTTGCCTTTTGTTCCAGTGTGCTGAGCCTTGAAAGAAAGGATCAAGTCAGCAGAAATAGGAAGAAGTCGGCGCATCGCTGAGAAGGTCCGCGAAGCAGTACTATGTCGCCCAATCACCCAAAGCACGACGATGCCGAAGGATGATGGAAGATGGCGATGAACTACACCAAAGGGCGAATCGCCGAATTGATTTGCGATTCCGACTAATGTTGCCGAATTATCCGCCACAACACATATTTTTGAAAACTATAAATACTCGTTGAGAGTTGTAGCTTAGTATCCGATTTTAGAAAGAGACTTTAGTGTAAATTTTAGACTATATAATTTTTAGTACTTTTTACTTTCAAGTTTGGAGAGGGTTTTGGAAAACTTGAAGAAAGGAGTTCATCTTCCCCAAGTTGGAAGTGGGTCTTCTCTATTCATCTTCGTTTGCTTAAATCAAGGTTTAATTTCTTATACCCACTTTATTTTACTATCATTTTAGGTGTATTTTGTTATTTCTGAATGTGTGGCTAAAAACCCCCATTCTTGGGGTGTGATTTAGCAAATATGTGTTAATATTATTGTTGGGTCTTGCTTGCGGGTAGGATAGATGTATTTTAATGGTGATTTCACCTAGTGGTTGTGGTTTAAGTTAATGGATTTGTAGTTGCAAATACAAAGCCACCCATGTGTTTCCGGCTTGCCTGAGAGGGAGGTCGCGAAACCAAGACCACTAAACTGATGGCCTAAGGAGTGGGTCGACATGAGGTTCAGCCCGAGAGGGTGAGCCCTAGTTCCATATCCTAACACTTAGCTCGAGAGAGTGAGTGGGGTAAGGCGTAGGCTGGTATTCATGCGGCAAATGGGTGTCCGAGAGGAACGCATTTGAAACAGGGTAAGTTGCCTGAGAGGGAACTATTTCCATCTAAAGCTTAGCCTAGTCATTATTATCTTGCAAATTTTCTATCGAAAGCATGTACCCAACTATTTATCTCAACTTGTATGGCGGTCACACCCCAAGAACTCATCCCCATACTTGATTTTATTGTTATTTTTGCTGTTTTAGATATACTTGTGACAAAACCCCAATTTGAAATTTGACACTTTTGTGTCCCCCCTATTAATTTACAATGTTTTTATTCGTTAATGTCTTTAGCTACGACTAGTTAGAACTAGATTTTATTTTTCTATCAATTCTCAAAACCGCTCCCTTAGGACACGACCCCAACCCTCGGTTGGGTTACTATATTATCGACGATCATAGACACTAGAACCGTAGTTAGTGTCATTGGTCACGATAAACATCAGTTGGTTAGCAGTCAATTATGCCTTTTCTATCAGAGTGATACCCATAATCTCTACAATCTTGTGAACCTCATCGATGAAATCTTGAGGATCTTCCTTAACTTTAGAATTGAAGAACTCCGACAAATTATTTCTAGTAAAGTCCCACACTCTTGTTGGCGCCGTACCCATACTAGGGTTCGTGGGACCCACAACCTCCCTATTTTCTTGATTCATCATAGCTTGGGCCAATGCGTAAAATGCGTCTTGAAACTAATCATTAGTCACTTGCTCGATCAAAGTGTCAGCCGGAACTTGAGGAGCTTCTTGTTCCATATTCTCATTCGCATTCTTTCTAACATATGCTTTTCGATGGTCCATATCATGAATGGGACCGAACACGATTAAGGAAAAGGATCTTTCTACACAGACTCTATGGCATGACTTTAGAATAATGAAAGAAGTGGAGTTTCCTTAATATCTTATGCCTCTTATTCATAAATGCGGTGCACTTCACACTCATGAACAAGACTCTACTCGACGTGGCTTATGAGGCATCGTAGGACCTTTCTAAACCTTATGTTTAGAATACCAAGTTTGTCACGACCTAAAGTAAACCCTTGGTGTAACATGGTGTATAGAACCCCAAAAGGCTCTACACAAACCACTAAGCATACATCATACAAGATAATAGAAATAAAGATTTCAAAAGAAATAGTCTTATATGATAAAAGCGTTTGAAAAGAAGAAATCTAACATAAGTTTCAATAATACGTCTATTATATCAAAGGAAGTGGTTGGGACATACCCCATACACCACGTACAACATTAGAAAACTGAAATGGGATACAACTATAAATGTGTCTCAACCCTAGGATCATGAGGACTCACCAATCTTCAAATGCCAAATGGATCAACTAGCCACGAATGTGAGAGGTAGGAGCATCAGACCCTACATTATGAAATAATATAGGAACAAGTATGCATTAGAACATGGAATGTACTAAGTATGATACCAATGCGTAAGAGTTATGGAATCATGCTAAAATGAACTTTACATGACATATCATGACCAAAATAAATCATAAGATAAAGTGTTAAAAAACATAAGACATAATCATGGGAAATGCAAACTTAACATCTTTAAAACACTTGTGAGATACTTTAGAAGTAACCGTAGTTCATTATTGTGGGAAGTTTACCATTAACCGACATAGACCATGTGAGCTATCAACATGGAATCTAGTGTAATTCTCCCCACACAGAAAAGAGAGTGTCCTACTTGCCAAGGTAAGAACCATGAGTCTGAGCTAAGGTGGATTCACTAGCTAATGTCCATCTGAGACAACATCTTATTGTGGAACATAGTTAGGGACAAGGAGATTGTCACTAGAGACTCCACCTCTAACAACGAGAGAGCCTCCAATCTGAATATCCTCATGATGCTAAGTATAAATCCCCAGAATAGTCATTAATCATATTCATATTATCATCCATAAAAAAGTACAATTAAGATACTAATCCAAGCTAGAAACGTCATAGAGTAGCTATTTAGACCATGAGTGAAAAACCTTGCACCATCCATGATCTTTTCATAATATCTTTATAAGACTCATAGTCACTATCTTCATACTAAAACTGCCATACTACAAATAAAAATAGTTTTAAAAGCTTGATTATAATCATTAATACCATACTAATCAATACCTAATTTAGGAAAATAGTCCAAAGGCATTGATGAAAAATCTAGATGTTATTCATTTCATATGACCAAGCTGCATAGAACATATAAATACCTTCATCTATATGCTTATTTGAGTTATAAGCATTGCTTTCATAAAAGATGCACAATTTTCATAAAAATCATATTTCATAATTCATAAGCTTCATCAGGTGTTCATAGTAAAAAATCATTGATCATGCATGGGTTCATATGAATTCAACTGTAAATCATATATATAATTTCAATTCATGTATTAGAAGATAAGGAACAAGTAATTGAATCATAATTGAAAAGAACCCATGAAGATTAAATAAAGCCCTAACTTTAAATTGAGAACCTAACTTGTAAAACTTGGACATTTTAAGAACCCTATGGAGGAAAGGACTCCATAGATGAATACTAATATACCGTAGTGATCAAGGCCTAATACCTATGATGAATTGAAGATCTTGAAGTAAAACCCTAGCTTCTTCTTCCTTAGCTTTGGAGAGGATTTTGGGGATGAACTGGGAAGGAAATTAAGAATTTAGGTTAATGATTTAGAATGGGTAGTTTTAAGACTGAAATCATTTATATAGGAATTGAAATAGGGGTTAAAATGGCATAGCTTAGGTACCAAACAGATAGGAGAAAGACCAAAATGACCTTAACTTAAAAGAGAACGTGTGATCTGTAAGGACCCCTAAACAGTCCGTACAGGGCTTCATGGACCGTTTAGGGCTCTCAGTTTCTTGGCAGCCTTTAACAGTTGGACCATCTCCCTAAATGGCCAATGGACGCCTTTCACGAACCGTTTAGGTATCAGTAAAGGGTCCCTGACCTGTTTTAGGCTTGTAGCCTTTCCCG
Source organism: Solanum chiquidenum (assembly GCA_029582725.1). Taxonomy (NCBI): domain Eukaryota; kingdom Viridiplantae; phylum Streptophyta; class Magnoliopsida; order Solanales; family Solanaceae; genus Solanum; species Solanum chiquidenum. The sequence continues at coordinate 12,455 of JAJOOS010014725.1, read as the reverse complement.
TTAACCCACTTTTTTTAAAGCCCCAGATGTTACAATATCTCTCCCTTGGGAACACTCATCCTTGAATTGAACTCAAGCTAGCACAAAGAGAGTAGGAGAGAAACTAACAACCCAACATGTTTGCAATCATATCATATGCACTTATTCAAGGAAGAAAATCGAACTCCAAGATAAAATATATTTGAAAAATTATTTAATAAAACATACATGCAAATCATACACAAATGCTTATAATTATGAAGCAATCAATCAAGCTAAATCATATCTTCAAAAATCAAATTTTCATGAGTATGCATGAATGAGGATACATGGGAATGACTAAAACACAAGAACCCTGAAGAGTGAACCATGAGGGACTAATGCCTCAAGAGACCTAAAGATAACAGAAAGATATAGGGATACTAAGATGTGACATCGCCTCCAGCCTTACACATACCAAACCATAGAAAAAAATCATTCCAGCAATTTAAATAGTTCCACACACACCAACCATAAGCACACTATCTCTCCCTTGAAAGAAAACCTCACTTTTCCTTTCGGATCCATCTCCCTCAATTCAAGCATAGCACCAAAGTTCTAACAACCATAGAACCATTGCTACAACTAAATGCTTAATAATTTTCTGCAAATATTTAAAGGTCGACCTCAAACACACTATCCATATAAGGATTCATACCATATCCAAGTAAATACCCAATATCAAGCAATGCATAACCATAAGATAAAAGGCCATAACTTACCAACTACTGCATCTGGGGAACCCTCGTGATTTTCTCGAGTCTGAAAAGAATGTTACCTATCTTACTTTGGAGTATTTGAACCGGAACCACTAAGTTGAACTCACCTACCTTCCCAGTAAAAAAAATGGGCAATCACTTATCTTGTGACCACTCCTTGAACAACTAAAACAAGCATTAGAACCGGCTAAACACTCACCTCTATGGTTTCGTCCACACCTCCGACACTGGGACACCATTTTCTCCCTAGAACCTTTACCTTGAGAACGATTACCTCCACCAAACCTTGAATGTGAGAAATCACCATTATCCGTTCTTTCCCTATTTGAATCCCTAATATTCTCCTTAAGTTTTTCTTCTTCGATTTGTTGTACATGAACCATCAATTGGGAGACATCCATCTCCTTAACAAGCATGGTGGTTAGTCATTCTTTGACCACAAGTCGAAAGCAACCAACAAATATTTACTCATCCTTGTCGTTGGATAGGCAACCTTAGTTGGAGTATATTTGGACAATTGTGTGAATTTCAAAGCAAACCCTTTCACACTTATATTTCCTTGTAGAAGATTAATGAACTCAAGTATCTTTGACTCCCACATCTCAAGGGGAAATAACCTATCAAGAAAAGCGACCTTAAATTTCTCCCAATTAAGAGGACCATCATCAATCGCCCTCTCTTCCTTCCATTTATTAATCACAACTTGAGCAACATATTTGAGTTGGTAAGCGGGTGATTCTGTTTTTCCTGTAAGAGTGATACCCATAATCTCTACAATCTTGTGAACCTCATGATTAATTCTTAAGGATATTCCTTCAATCCAAAATTTAAGAACTTCGGCTGATTCATCCTAGTAAAGTCTATCACCCCTGTTGCCGTCATACCCACCCTTGGTTTCATGGGAGCCACAACCTCCCTATTTGCTTAAGCCATCATAGCTTGGGGCAATGCATGAAATGCAACTCAAAACTCATCATTAGTCATTTGCTCGGTCAAAGGGTCGGCCAGAACTTGAGGAGCTTCTTGTTCCATATTCTCATTCACATTCCTTCTTACACATACACTTTGCATGGAAATATCCTGAAAAGGATCGAGCATGATAAAGGAGAATGATATTTCTAAAGATAGACTCTATGGCACAAATTTAGTGTAATGAAAGAAGTGGAGTTTCCTAAATAGTCTTATATCATAAAAGAGTTTGACAAAATGGAAGTCTAACATAAATCTTAATAAGCCATTTACTAAATCAAACGAAGAGGTTGGAACGTAACTCATAAACCACATAGAAAGTCTGAAAACCGAAATTGTATACAACTATAAAAGTGTCTCATCACTTGGATCATGAGGACTCACCAATCTTCAAGTGCAAATTGGATCAACAAGTCATGAGTGTGAGAGGTAGGATCATTGGACCCTACATTATGAAATTATATAGGCACAAATATTCATTAGTAAATGGAATGTACTAAGTATGATAGCAATACATAAGAGTTATGAAATCATGCTAAAAAGGAGTTTATATAACATGCAATGGCCAAACTAAATCATAAGATAAAAGGTTAGAAAACATAAGTTATAATCATGGTTAATACAAGATTAACATCTTTAAAACACTTGTGAGATACTTTAGAAGTAACCTTAGTTCATTATTGTAGAAAGTTTACCATTAATCGGTATAGACCATATGAGCTGTAACATGGAATCCAGTGTACTAATCCTCTGACACGGAAGAGAGAGTGTCCTACTTACCAAGGTAAGGATCATGAGTCTGAGCTAATGTGGATTCACTAGCTAATGTCCATCTCAGAGAACATCCTATGGTGGCACATAGATAGAGACATGGAGATTTCTACTAGAGACCTGACCTCTAGAAATGGGAGAGCCTCCATCTTTATATCCTATCGCTCCTAAGTATAAATCCCATGTAATTTTCATAAATCGTATTCATATTATAATCCATGGAAAAGTACAATTAAAATACTAATCAAAGTTAGAAACATCATAGAGTAGATCTTTAGACCATGCATGAGAAAACCTTTCATCATCCATGATCTTTTCATAATAGCTTTATAAGGCCCATAATCACTAACTTCACACTAAAAGTGCCATACTACTAATGGAAATAATTTTAAAAGCTTGAGATATATTCATTGATTGTATATCCTAATACCATACTAATCAAGACCTAATTTAGTAAAATATTTAAAAATCATTGATGACAAATCTAGATGTCATTCATTTCATGTGGCCAAGCTTCATAGAAAATATGAATACCTTAATCTATAAGCTTACTTGAGTCATATGCATGTCGTTGATAAAACATGCATAATTTCCATTAAATTATATTTGATACTTCATAAGCTTCATCATGTGTTCAATGTCATTCAGGTTGTGTCATGCACTAGTAATATTTCAACATTGTATGATGTCCATAATCCTAGACATGGTTAAAGATACTATTGTGGTATTCATGGATGATTTTTATATTGTGGGTGACTCTTTTGATGATTTCTTGATCCATTTGGGTGATGTGCTGAAAAGATCTGAAGAATGCAATATGGTGCTTAACTTGGAGAAGTGTCACATTATGGTGCAAAAAGTGATAGTCCTTGGCCATCAAATCTCCAAAGAAGGTCTAGAGGTTGATATATCAAACATCGGAGATGAACTAGTTCATGCTTGATGATGCGTTTCTACAAGCATTTGAGGGCCTAAAAGAGAAGCTGATCTCTGCACCCATCATTGTGACACCAGATTGGACTCAACATTTTGAAGTTATGTGTGATGCTAGTGCAATGGTGCTTGGGTTAGTTTTAAGACAAAGAAGAGAGAAGATCCTACACCCTAAATGCTATACCAGAAAAGCTCTAAATGTTGCATAGAGGAACTATACAATGATTGTACTAGAGTTTTTTTGTAGTGTTTTTTTTGCATTCAAGAAATTTAGATCTTACTTACTCGGTAGAAAAATCATTTTGCAAACTGATCATGCAAAAATCCAATACCTGATGGCCTAAAAGAATGCTAAGCTAATATTGATTCGTTGGGTTTTTCTATTGTAAGAATTTGATTTTAAGGTTAGGGATCACTAGCGAAGTAAAAATCAGGTACTTGACCACCTGTCCAACCTAGAGGAAGAAGAAATTTTCAAGTTAGCAGATGGTGTTGAAATTGATGACACTTTCCTAGATAAGCAAGTGTTGACTGCATCATAGTATCTGATCCCATGGGTTGCAGACTTTACAAACTACCTGGTGAGTGATGCGGTACCTTCATATATGTCCTTCCACCAACACCACAAGTTCATTTCAAATGTGAAGAAGTTTTTCTTGGAGGAACCATACTTGTTTGTGAAAACGGGATTATTTGTCGCTGCATACCTGAGGTAAAGACACTGAGCATATTGGAAGCATGTCATTGCTCTCCTGTTGGAGCACATCATAGTGATATTTAGACTACACATAAAACACTGCAATGTGGGTATTATTGTTAGACAATTCATCAAGACGCCCATGATTTTTCCAAGGTTTGTAATCGTTGTGAGAGAGAGAACACTTTTTCAAGAAGGCATGAGCTTCCCCTCACTCCAATTCTAGTGATTGAGTTGTTTGATGTGTGGGCCATTGATTTATGGCCCCCTTTGTGAGTGCCAATAGGATGAAGTACACATTTGAAGCTTTTTACTACCTATCCAAGTGGGTGGAGGCAATCGCGCTTCCTAAGAATGAAGGAAAAAGTGTCACAACATTCTTAAAGTAAAATATCTTCTCAATATTTGGTACACCGCGTTCAATAGAGAGTGGTATTTCAATAAGGCATAAGCTTCCCTTACTCCAATTCTAGTTATTGAATAGTTTTATGTGTGGGGAATTAATTTTATGGTCCCTTTGTGAGTTCCAATGGCATGAAGTACATACTTCTAGTTGTTTATTATGAATTCAAGTGGGTGAAGGTAGTCGTGCTTCCCAACAATTAAGGAAAACGTGTCACAACATTCTTAAAACAAAATATCTTATCTAGAATTTGGTGCAACGCGGGCAACCATTAGTGATAGAGGTTCACACTTCTGCAACAAGTTCTTTTGTGCTCTACTAGAGAAATATGGAGTGAGGAAAAGTGGGGAGAGACCCTATCATCCACAATCTAGTGGACAAGTGGATGTTTCGAATTGGGAGATAAAGACAATCGTGACGAAGACTATGAATGCCAATAAAATGGATTGGTCTAAGAAACTGGATGACGTCTTATAAGAATATCAAACTACATTCAAGTCTCCCATAGGTATGTCACCTTAGCATCTTGTGTTTGGGAAGTCTTTTTATCGGTCGATATAGCTTAAGAACAAAGCCATCTGGCACTTAATAAGCTTTATTTGGATTTGGGGGATGCATCTAAGCAGCGACTGAGTCAACTGAATGAGCTAGATGAGTTTAGGTTGAAAGCACACGAAAGTTCATCTCTTTACAATGATAGGATGATGAAGTATCACGACAAAATTATTGTAAAAAGGGAATTTAGACCACTTCTGTTCAATTCTACACTTCACTCGTTTCTTGTCAAGATAAAATCAAAGTGGTTGGGACCGTTCACTTGGTTCATGTGTTCTCCTATGGCACGATTGATATTGAATATCATGAAGGAAAAAAGGATCAAGGTAAATGTCTAGAAAGTGAAAACATACTTGGGAACTGTAGATGAGGTAAAGGTAGTGGAAATTTAGGCCCTTGGTGAAATTTGAGTAACCAAAGAGCATGTCTTGTGCCGCGATGTTAAATCAGATGGTGCATGGGAGGTGATGATTCTGGGATTTCAACTCATTTAGGGATGAATAATCATAGTTTTAGTGTCCTCATTGCCTATCTTATGCTCTAAACTGATGTTTATGTGTTGATTTGTAGCTAGGTAGAAAAAAGAGCAAGGCAAGGACATTACCGAGAAAAAAGGGTCATAAAAGCTAAACAAGTAGAAAAAAATTAAGATTGAGGAACACTAAGGCCACTCGGCCACTCACCGATTGGTCCTTCAGCTCGTCTAATGTTACAACATTCCAGCCTTTGGACAAAGGCAACTCAGCGGTGAAACGCACCCTTTGGCGACCCATCGATTAGATCGGCGAAGGAGTCTCAGCTCGCCTAATCTTACAGACCAATCAGGGAAGATGCAAGCATCATTGGCGATCAGAAAGGACAATCAGCGCATCGCCAACCAGGTCGGCGAGCCCTACCTCGATAGCCTTAAATCACAACACAGAAAGGATGAAGACCCAAGCAAAAAAGGCGATGGAGAGGAGCATTTGGCGCAATGCTGACTCAACTTATACCATTGAACGACTCCAAAGGCAAAAATCTGGGAACATATAAATTGATTTTTAAAATGGGAAAATGTCGTCCTGATATTGATAGACTTTGGGTTTTTTATCGAAACACTATTTTTCTGAATTTTTGAGTAAAATTTGAAGTTGGGTTTTGATTTTAAAGTTGATTTGAAGTATTGTGAAGCCTCAAAATTTGTTACCCATCTTAAGGAGAATATAGCTGGTAATGTTTTTCTACTTTTAATAATGCGTGGCTAAAATCCCTATTCTTGAGGGTGTTATTATGTGATTAACTGTCTCAATTAGCTTATGATTGTTAGTAATTAATGATTTGATTATTGATTTTGAAGTGGGTTTGATTGATAACTGAGTTTTAATTCATGAATTGTAGTTACACATGTAGTTCTAGTCTAGTATTCTTTGCTTGCTTGAGAAACAAGTTTTAGAATTAAGGTTGTGAATTGATGATTGTAGTTATGATTATTGTGGATTCAGCTTGAGAGAGTGAGTTTAAATTTGATCCTACCAATCTAGCTTGAGAGAGTAGATTAATTGAGGTTTTGGGTTATTCATAATTGGTTTGCTTGTCGAGGTTTGAGAGAACTCGCTTGAGTCATGATAGTTGATAGAGAGATGGCTATTGCATCTAAAGCCTAGCCTACCCAATAAGAATCAATGATTTTCAGTATTTAGTAATCACTCGTATAGTTTGATTGGAAATTAAACGATCACATCCCAAAGGATCCCTCTCTATTTGATTACTTCCCTGTTTTTGCTGTTGTTGATTGACAAGCCTAATCCCCCTATTTGACACTTGTGTCATCCCTTGCAATTTACTTTACTTGTTCCGATAAATCCTATTCCTACAGTCAATTAGAACACGTCTTTCACTTTGTAATGGAATTCTTTACCATATTACTCTTTGTGGGATCTAGCCTAACTCTTCGTTGGGTTTATACTAGATTGCGATCGCCTACACTTAGAATCTGATGAAGGGTAGTTGAGCGTTATAAAAAATGGCACCACTGCCGGGGAGTGGTGTTTAGAATTCTTTTAGTGAAGTATAGCTGTGATCTAATCTTGTTTGTAGTTGAATCGACTAACTATATTTTGTGTTTGTTGTTGGTTGTTCGTGGATAGGTGATGAGATTAGTGTGAACGGAAGCAACACAAGACAACTTGGCCACACCAAGATGACATTGAAAACTTGAATGCTGTCAATGAAACTCAATTGGGTAGTGTGGGTGCTATTCATTTACCTTAAGTCGTGGGAAATGTTGTATTCCATGTGACTAGCACAATGCTGCAACTATTGCAAATCAAAGGTTTATTCGGAGGGCTGGCTCATAAGGATCCCATGACCATATCTAGAACTTTGTGGACGTGTGTGGTCCATTCTTGTTCAAGAACATCTATCAAGAATCAGTCTAGCTTCGATTGTTTCCTCTTTCTTTGATGGGAAAGCGACCAAGTAGTTAGCTGATTTACCGAGGGACTCGTTTACGTCTTGGAAAGAGCTTACCGAGGCATTCTACATAAGATTTTTCCCATCCTCGAAGATGGTAAAGTTAAGGGACAATATTCAGAACTTTAAGCGAGTAGACGGTGACCCGATTCATGAGACACGACTGAGATTTCAAAATTTTCTGCTACAACGTCCAACTCATGGACTCCCGGGTAATGTGATACTATAATAATTTTACCAGAGTCTAGACTCAGTCAACGAGGGGGTAGCTGATCAGCTTGCTCGATGAGGGATAATGCTACAACCATTTAAAATGGCATCTTCTTTTCTTTACGAAATGATGAAAATCAGTCGGGCTTGGTACACTCAAGAGAACCAAGTATCTCCATTGAAATTCAAGATGACAAAGGAACAAACTGAAAAGGAGAAAGAGCGGGATGAAAATATTAGCAAAATGATGTCCCAAATGGAGTTGTTGAGAAAACAGGTGTTGGAGAGAGTTGATGAAAACAAAGAGGTAAAAAGAGTGTCTAAACTCGAGGAGGGTTCATGGCTGAACTATTTAATGTCAGGTAGGAATCAAGGTTGGAAAACACTTATTGAAGATAAACGGAGAGGTTACAATCAAGATTGGGCTGACCAAAATGACTTTTGGAGGAGAGAAGACAATCATGAGGTGTATCACATGCAAACAGGTGACAACACAAAATCTAGGGGCAGTTAAGGGAACCTTCAAGTGGATAAATTGTTATCGCGCATTCTAGATAAGGTTGAAGGGTCTGATGACATGCTAAAGGAAATGAAGGAAGATTTCTCATCCTTGACTAATAAAGTAAACTCTCACGCAGATTCTATCAAGCATCTTGAATGTCAAATGAGCCAACTTTCAGCCTAGTTAGAACCGAAGCTATTAGGAAGGTGTGCAAATGATGATATGGCAAATTCAAAGGTTGATCATGACAAATGTTTGGTGGTTTTAACACGAAGTGGGAAAGTAGGAGGTGGTGATTTGAAGGTGAATGATGGGACAAATACTAGTGGAGAAGAGAAAGACACCATTGAGGTAGAGAGTTCCGACCAAGCACCGGAAAATAACATACCTAGAAGAGGATGAAGAAAGTCCAAGGCAAACCACCACCGGGGAGCTACAAATAACTAAACAAGGGGCTGCATCTTCTTCAACGTTACTAAAACCGTTACCCAAAATCAATCCCCCTTTTCCTCAAAGGCTCAAGAAGCGGAATGAAGATAAAAAATTCAAGAAATTTCTATTCGTGTTCAAGATGCTTTCTATAAACCTTCCTTTTGTGGAAGAATTATTAGAGATGCCGGGATACGCGAAATTCATGAAGGAACTAGTCACTAAGAAAAGAAGTATGGATTTCAAAACGATTGAAGTTTCTCACAATTGTAGTGCCGTTATGACTTGCGATGTGATCACAAAGAAAGAGGATCCAGGGGCATTTACTATCCCATGTACAATTGGGATGCTTCAGTTTTCCAAGGCTTTATGCGACTTGGGGGCAAGTATTAGCTTGATGTCGTATGCCATCTTCAAGAAACTTGGGCTGGGTGAACCTATATCCACAACAATGCAGCTTCTCATGGCTGACCTATCCATTAAACATCCCATTGGACTAATTTATGATATCTAGGTAAAGGTGGATAGATTTATCTTTCCAGCTGACTTTGTTATTTTGGATTGTGAGCTTGATGCAGAGGTACCTATTATTTTGGGTAGACCACTTTTGGCAACCAGTAAATGATGAGGAGGTTACCTTTAATGTGTGAAAATTGATATGGCAACCTAGTGATATTCATGTGGTTTCAATAAATGATGTGATTGATGAAGCAGTGGCTACTGTGAGTGAATTGATGTGTATGGGTGAACCCCTTGCTACTGTCCTTTCGAATTATGATGAGGACGAAGTTCAAGGGTATGATGAAGTGGTGGCTGCTCTATCAGGACTAGGTGTTCATTCAAGAAACCCATTGAAGCTTGATATTGATCTAAAAAATCGAGAGAGTCCCCCTGCCAAACCATCCATGGAAGAACCTCCAAAACTTGAGTTGAAAGCGCTCCCATCTCATCTTCAGTATGTATTCTTGGGAGCAAACAATAACTTACCCGTCATCATTGCAGCGGACTTGCTTGAATGGCAAGTGAAATTGCTTGTGCTGGTATAAAAGTTGTACATCAAGGCCATATGTTGGACAATTGCTGATATTGTAGGTATTCCCCCGGGATTTGCACTCATTAAATCCAATTGGACAGTGAATGAAAACCAAGTGTTGAGCATCAAAGAAGGCTCTATCCGCATATGCAAGAGGTGGTGAAGAAAGCAATCATCAAGTGGTTAGATGCAGGTGTGGTGTACCCGATTGCGGACAACAAATAGCTAAGTCCCGTGCAATGTTTACACAAGAAAGGAGTCATCACAGTGGTTCAAAATGAAAAAGGTGAACTTGTACCCATTAGGCCAGTCACTGATTGGCATGTATGCATGGACTACCGAAAATTAAATGCATGGACCAAGAAAGATCATTTCCCAATACTGTTTATGGACCAAACTCTTGATAGGCTTGCAGGTCGTGGATGATATTGCTTTTTGGATGGTTATTCTGGATACAACCAGATATCATGTGCACCAGAAGATCAAGAGAAGACTTCTTTCACATGTCCCTATGGGACCTTTGCTTTCAAGAGGATGCCTTTTGGAATGTAATACCCCGATGACATTTCAATGATGTATGCTCTCTATTTACTCAAATATGGTGGAAGACTCAATGGAAGTATTCATGTATGATTTCTCAATCGTTCGTGATTCGTTTGAAGCCTATCTTGAACATCTTGGGCAAGTGCTACAAAGATGTGTGGAAACCAAACTAGTTTTAAATTGGGATAAGTGTCACTTCATGATAAATGAGGGCATTGCTTTGGGGCATAAAATTTCAGGAGAAGGTATGCAAGTGGATCAAGCTAAAGTTGAAGTCATTCCCAAACTTCCCCCTCCTATGTCGGTAAAAGGTGTCCGCAGTTTTCTAGGCCATGCGGGATTCTACATGCGATTTATAAAGGACTTTTCCAAAGTAGCACACCCACTTTGCAAATTGCTAGAAAAGGAATCTACCGTCAATTTTGATGATTCTTGCCTAAAAGCATTTTTATGCTTGAAGAAAATCTAGTGTCAACCCTAATCATTATTGCCCATGATTGGTGTATTCCGTTTGAGCTCATGTGTGATGCTAGTGGTGCTTCTTTAGGAGCTGTTCTTGTTCAACGAAAAGGGAAATTATTTCACCCAATTTTTTGTGCAAGTAAGACATTAAATATGGCGCAAAAGAACTATACCGTCATGGAGTAAGAATTGTTAGCAATGGTGTATGCGTTTGAAAAATGAAGAGCGTATCTTTTGGGAACCAAAGTGGTGGTGCACACGAATCATGCAACCATTAGATACTTGATGGCTAAGGAGGATGCAAAACCAAGGTTGATTCAGTGGTTATTGTTGTTGCAAGAGTTTGGTTTAGAAGTAAAAGATTGGAAGGGGTGTGAAAACTAAGTGGAAGATCATTTGTCTTGGTTAGACACCAATATGATTGATTCCAAAGAAAGGGACATTGTGGCTGAATTTCCAGATGAAACGGTGATGAGGGTAACCCAAGGCAATCCACCTTGGTATGTTGACCTTGCTAACTATTTAGTGTGTGGAATAATACCCGAGGGTATGAACTTCTACCAACAAAAGCGGTTCTTGTTCGATGTAGAAAGGTATTTCTGGGACGAACCATATCTATTCAGAGAGTGTGCTGACCATATAATTCGCCGATGTGTACTGGAAGAGGAAGTCAATGAAATTCTCAATGCTTGCCACGCTTCACCTGTTGGTGGACATCACAGCGGGGTGCGAACGACTGCCAAAGTGCTTTAAAGTGGCTATGGCCATCTCTATTCCAAGATGCACATGGCTTTGTTAAACAATGCATACAATACCAAAAGCAAGGAGGGGTATCAAGAAAGCATGAGGTACCCCTTAATCCCATCCTGGAGGTTGAATTGTTTGATATTTGAGGAATAGATTTCATGGGTCCGTTTGTGAGCTCTTTTGGAAACAAGTACATTTTGGTGGTAGTTGATTACGTTTCTAAATAGGTGGAAGCTATAACATTACCCAAAAATGAGGGAAATAGTGTTGTGCAATTATTAAAGCGCTACATTTCGCATGATTTTGTACCCCACTTGCTATTATCAGTGATGGAGGGTCTCATTTTTGCAACTAATTGTTTGCATTGTTGTTGAGAAAATACGGAGTCAAGCATAAAGTTGCAATACCATATCATCCACAAACAAGTAGCCAAGTTGAGGTTTCAAATAGAGAGATTAAAAGTATTCTGCCAAAAAATAGTGAATGCAAATCGGACGGATTGTTCTCAAAAGCTGGATTATGCTCTGTTAGCATATCACACTGCTTTCAAAACACCAATTGGAATGTCTCCATATCAGTTAGTATTTGAAAAATCTAGTCACCTGCCAATTGAGCTTGAACATAAGGCGCTATGGGCATTGAAGGCGCTAAATCTGAACTAGGGGAATGCTTTGAAAGGGATAGTAAATAAACTACATGAGTTAGAGGAATTTCAGTTGAGAGCGTATGAAAGTTCACCCCTGTATATGGAGAAAATTAAGAAGTGGCATGACACCAAAATCCTTCAGCGAGAGTTTCGAGTTGGTGATTTTGTTTTACTCTACAATTCTCATTCGAAACTTTTCCCAGGTAAACTCAAATCAAAATGGTCTGGCCCATTCAAAGTGACTCGAGTGTTCATAAATGGGGCAATTGAAGTGGAAGGTAAATATGGACCAACTTTCAAAGTGAATGTGCAGCGTCTGAAGCTCTCTTTTGGTGAATATCATGAAATATCGGTAATTGAAGTGGTG
>JAJOOS010014724.1:0-21636 GCA_029582725.1 Solanum chiquidenum | reverse complement strand
CTTAGTCCCGATTTCCCCCTTGATTATGCTTATCGCTTATGGTCATTTTAATTGCTTCCGCGGCCAAGGATGTGTAATGATACGCTATGAGGCTTGTTTGAGGTTCCTTCGGGTTCCCCATTCGCCGGTCACGTCTAGGCCCTAGGCTTTGGTCGTGACACATACTCAATTCATACTTGTAAACTCTTTCTAAAAAAAAATATCAAAATAATATTTTAGTATGATCATTGATGACTCGAGAAGTCATACTGCATAAAAATTGATGGTATATCTAGATACCATATTGCTCATACATTGATGGCATGCTCGATTGTCATACTAATCATGTTTTCGAAACTCTTTTCTCAAAACTCATCTTTACTTACTCAAAACACAATTTAAGTACTCAAGTGTTGGCTTGTAAAAGCTTTTCAAAATTCATAACTCAAATCATAGGGTTCATGTGGAATTATCGAAATGAACGAATCAACTTAAGGATCTTAATAGCAATAAGGAAACTCAGTACTCAGAGCTCAAGACTCAAGAACTCAAAACTCATAAGTCAATGATATTTCCCCCTTAAAAATACTCAATTCATCGGGTTCATGCCGAAATATAGACATGAACGAAACTCATGATTTTTAATTCATAACATATAAAAATTCAATAATTAGGAATAAATTTTTTTTTAAAAAAACAGACACTCGAGGATTCAAAATCAACTCATCTGAAGAATACTCAAATCTAGGGTAGAATCCTAGATTTTTGTTTTACTGATCTGAAAGTAGATGTTGGGCGTGAGGTCGAACTAGTCCAACATTAATATAGCCTTACATGCCTGAAAGAACAAGGTTCTTGAAAATTTTTGAAGAAGAACTTGATTAAAAGCCTTGAAACCCTAGCTTGAAGGATAACAATCAAGAAATCCCTTGAATTACTTTCTTGAAATCTCTATAGCCAAGAATTATGATTTTCATTCATGATTCATAATTGTATGGAGGAATTGAGTTGGAAAGAATGTAATTCTTGGAGAAAGACTTACCTTCAAGAATAATCTTGAATAAGATTAAAATAATCTTCAATGATGTCTTCTACTTTAATTTCTTCTTAGGGTTTTTCCTTAGGGTTTGACAGAGAAGAGAATGACGTATTAAGAGATAAAAATCTGATTCTTTGGGATCTTTAATTAGTCAAGAGATTCGTTTAGGGTTTTCATAGAGGTAAAAAGACAAAAAGGACCCTTTTTAATGTTTTCCCGTCGGCTAATTCGTCATTGCACTGTATTAGGTTACTAAAATGGTCATAGCTTTTTACTCAAACCTCTAATTGTTGTGAAAATTGTGGCGTTTTAAAGAAGATTCAAATACCTATAATTTGATAGGTTATGGGCCATATAACTCTTTATATTCCAAGAGTTATGGTCGTTTAAAGTTGACCCAAGTAAAATCATAAATCAAAACTTAATCAGTAAGGAAACTTTCAACTCAACTTTGTCCTAGGAGTTTCTAGTGACCTTAATTGATATCCAAAATCATTCCTACACTAAAGAATTTAATTTTAGACATGTGGGATATTTAAGAATCACCCTATATGACCCTACAAGTAGATGAAGAATTGTTCGAGTTTTAACTTAGAAATTTTAGGGTTGTTAGAATATCTCCCCCTTGGAATCATTCCTTCTCGAATGACGGCTGGTCTGAGAATTGAAATGGGTCACTCTTATTGTATTCAATTCTAACTCAAAATCACAAAGTACTTAACATAGGGTGATTATTCTGATCTAAATCACAAGATTCAGGTTCTATACCTCTGTAGAAATTCTCATCCCAAGAACACTATTCCTTACCACTACCTTCAGCTAACCTTGAGCTCATATCATGAAACACCTAATGTATCACACATTGTCAACATGTTAACAATACAACATTCAAGCTGAGAATCTTAACCACTCCATAGATTCCTACTAACCCACTTTCTAAGAACATCTCATCCTCTCATCATATCTACCAACAAAACTTTCATGCATTACCACCAGGAAGATGACTTAGTACTCATTGTAAAACCTTATCTCTTTCTTCCTTCACATTTTTAACCTTAGATGGAATAAACAAACCATCACTATCACAATAAGAAATAGCAATCCTTTCTTCCATCATCATACAACTACTATCAACATCACCCCTCTCCAAAACTAAATAAGATTACTGAAAGGACTTTAGGGCGAAAGATCATAAGCATGATTCATTCGAGAATTCTAATATAAGAATATGCATGGCATAACCTTATACTGCTATCCATTGAGGGTTAATACTGAACTTCTGAGATTGAACATATTGTGATACATGATTGTGTATATCAGTAGGTTGATAGCATGAGGCTGATATCCATAACTTTATAAATTAAGCTTGAGATTAATGGGGTAAAGTCTTTGCCCCTCATTCTGAAAACTGAGCATAGATGTGAATCTCTCTGAAGTGTATGAGCATAGGTCATAGACACAATTCTTATATAATAAATATCACCATCATGTTGTGATAACTAGACTTGAGGAATACACAAGATTATGAACATATTGATATATCTCAAAAACTCTATTTGAAGAAATCACCATCTCATTCTCAACACTTGATTTGATTTCTCACCTTGTCATCTCCCCCTAGGGTCTAAATCTGACACTTCAAAAATATGGATCTATTTAATTATGTCTAAGCTGGTCTACATTCCCTTTACTTTAATACTCGGGGAAACACTTATCTCATGGCTACTGAACTCTCCATAAGGAGATACTAAGACTCCTTCTAAGACCTCATTCTAAGATAATTCTCTTAACCTCTTCTCATTAGCTTATAGGGCCGTTTCATCTAACCCTTAAAGAAAATAATAATGCATACATATGTCTATTCCACATTGGTAGCTCAAATATACTATCTAGGCACATATGGAAAATCACTAACTTCATTGGAACCTAGACTGATTAAATACAATCTCGGGTACACCTTTTAATGCTCTTTTTACTCTTATGACTTAGTCACACTTCACTGCCCTTATCTAAAAGATAAGATATCTCACTTATATAACTCATATTCATTGCATCTAACTTCTCAATTCCTCACCTACTCTATGTCAGGCCTACCAGATCATATCTCAAGAATAAAATCATCACCCTCATGTTGCCATTCTTTTGATCACGACACTCATCTCAAATTCAAGCTTAATGTTTATTAATAATCTCGAATATCAAAAAGATTGCTCACTTACTATACTAACTTACAACTACTAGATACACATTAAGAAACACTCGCCCACTAAAACCTCATAACAAATAATATTTATCCCTCAGTTCTCAAACTTGCAATTTATCATCACATTCCATTTCACAAATTAACTATTATTTGCTCATTCACTATACATCATTACTCAATTATTTTTGTAACCCTTTGAAAATTATGGGATCTCGCAAAAAACATAAGTCTGGCTTAGATCTATCACTTCATGAATACTCCTGCTCTTCCATTCGACACTGACACTTGGTCGTTACTAACACAATGACACATTATCATAAACTCCTTTCTAGTTAAAGTATACTCTAACTCATCCTAACTTGTAACTATTCCTCTACCTCATATCATAAACTCTAAACAAGATTAGTATTCCTTAGTCTACTCATAAAGGAAAACTTATAATTAATAACTTACTAGGTGCATGACTATAATAAAATTGCTCGCCTTATCACTGTCTCCTTTCTTAGATAACTACACCTCTGCATACATTATTCTAATATAAGTACATCTTCACTACTACTGATCATAATCTCATAACTCTTACTATCTTTTCAGGTAAAAATACTACTCAAGCTCTACAACAAACATCCTTATAAAATTCTATAAATTCAGATAGGTCTTTGAAAAGCCATCTAGAACACCCTTTTGAAAGAACATCGTAATAGGTATCTTGGAGGTGCCCTGGAATTAGAAGAGCGTCGTCTCGTATAACAGCCTCAACTAGATCCGCTATGTTCCACCTCTCGGGTACGTCCCTACCAATGGTCTCAATTGAAACAAGGTTTAGAGAAGATATTACATATCACTTTTAGCTTAAACACACAATTCACATGAATATGAGTGCATTCTTTCAAAACTCAACACTTAAACTCACTCACGGGCTTCTCTCAAGCCCCTCTGTATTCTCATGATTTTCTCAAGATTTTTGGTGAGAGTAACTCATCGATAAGGATCTAACTTTGCTTTTTCAACTACCTTGAGTATGAGGGGAGCCGAATAAATCTAAGAAGCGTACGAGTTTGAAAATGCTCCTTACGACATAGTTCTATTGCACGATTTAGAGTCTAAAAGAAGGCAAACTTTTCCTAAATATCTATAGTCTCTTATTTATAGAAGTGGGGCCCTCACAACCATAAACAAGATCATACCAACACAGTTTCATAGACACCCTATGAAACTTGAACTTTGTTCTTTGATACCAAGTTTGTCACGACTCAAGCCTACACCTTGGATATGGCCGACACTCAAGAAACATTGTTGGCTCTCAAGGGAACCCTCATCCTGGTTGACTATAAGTGGAAGACTAACTCCAGCAACAAAAGTTTTAAATAGAATATCTGAATCATAAAGAGTCTCCAAAACTTTCTATCTATGAAGCCTTTATAGATAAAGAGGAGTTTCGGGACAAGACCCACTATAACACCCCGTATCCTAGATAGACCAGAATGCAGATTTCCAAAAGTGCTGGTGCCACCTACGGATAGTAGGTTGGACCACAGTCCGTGGACCAGGTCTGAGGAACGCTGTCCATAGAAAAAAAAACAAGAAAACCTCGACCGTAAGTGGGACCACAGCCCGTGGACCAGGTCCGTGGAATGTGGTCCATAGAAAACCGCAAGATCCCAAACCACGGTCAGGACCTACAGACCGTAGGTTGAACCACGGTCCATGGATCCGGATTCACAGATCCCAGTCTCTGAGCTAAACGACGAAGGAACAGGATAGACCGTAGGTAGGACCACAGTCTGTGGACCAGGTCCATAAGTCACTCTGACAACAGTTAAGTCAAGAGTCTTTTGGTCTTTTCTTATTTTGTTTAACCCCTAAACTACGTTGTTTAGACCCTAAATTATAAGGGTTTAGTTTGTTTAAGCCTAGAAACATAACTAGAACTTACCTAAGTCAAATCTTTAATCAAAACTTAGAAAATTAGAAGCAAGAGAGGAGAAAAAGGTCGACCAACTCTAGTTCAAGAACGCAACAAGTTTCCATCAGTTCCAGCGCTGAAATTGAAAGATTTCTCCGTAGAATTTGTCACCAGGTATGTGGGATTTCACTAGTGGGTTCCTTTCACCCATTAGGTCCCTAGTTTTTACTCATTTTCTTGATTCCCGTATTATGACTAGACCTAGGGTTTTTGGAATGTTAGAATTATTGGGTTCTTAGCTGTTAGAATGATCCAAATCAGATTAGTATGTTAATATTCAGTCTATTGTCTGAATTTCGTAACCCTAGCTATGTAGTTCGTTAGGTCTTGGATTACACATGCTAGGCCAGATATTTCAGTTAATTTAGATATACATTCCTCAGTTTTAAATATGTCATTAGTAGTTATTTATGCGCATTCTCAGTTTGCATGTTAGTTTTGAGCTATCCAGTATATCACAGTAATTCAGTCATAATGTGTTAAATCACTCAATCGATTAGGAGTAGCATAGTACCGAGTTGGACTAGGTTTAGCGTACCCAAATAGTCCCAGAACTACTAGCCACGTAGGTTGTAAGTCCTCTCTGTGGGCATCATTTTAGTGATCACGCCAGCATACCTCTATACCTTTGGCCGGGTATATTGGGTCCTTTCGATGGGGCGTATACATCAGACTCCATGTTTAGCTCATGTGGTTTTATTATTGGTTATTAGTAGCTCCCACAGATCAGTCATACTCTATTGCATTGACCATTTTACTACAGTCAGTATCTCAGTTTTAGCATGTTATGAACTTGATGTTTACAGTCAGATAGTTCAGTATTCAGCATCTATACTGATATACCCTGAGTTTATAATATTTTTAATATATTTCACTTAAGAGTTGTGTGTGTCTAGGGCCTTTTTGCATTAGTTTTTATTGTGTTTTTGCAGGAAATATGTTTGGACGCAGAAATAAAGAGACAGCTAAAAGATGTGCAGAAAAAGGCATCTACGGAGGTGATCTATGGACCGTAGGTCCATTGACGCTCCGTAGATGTTGATCGTAGATCAGCAGGCAAGGCATGGAAATCTGACCAAGTGTGGAACCACGATGGCCATTGACGGTCTGCAGATTGATCTACGAACCGTATTACTGATCCGTAGAATGATACTGCGAGAGTTCCAGTACCTGATTTTGAAAGATTCTAAGTGTGGAGCTACGGAGAGGGATCGATGGACCGTAGATCGATCTATGATACGTACTGGTGGTCCGTCATTTGCTTCAGAGAAGTTGATTTTTGGAAGCTGAAAATATTACCTAAGTCCTGGGTGACGGAAGGGACTCACGGACCGTAGATCCATTGACGGACCGTGAGTCAGTCTAGTGGAATGAAGATGCGTACCCGAACATAATTTCCTTATTTTGTTTTCTTTTTTGTTAGGACTTATTTTTCTATATATAGGGCATGTAAACCACATTTTTGGGAGTTCGATTTTATTACTTTAGTTCTACTTTGTGACTTTGGATTTTTTTTTGGCAAACCTAGCAATTCTTGATTTCCTAAGTTGTTTTTGAAGGTTTTGGTTTTGAAATTCAAGTTGAAATTCCGGGTTTGTTATTCTCATTATATAAGTTCATAATTCTTTCATCTAAAACAATGAATTGTGTTCATATGATTACGGGTAACTAAACTCCACAACTAGGGTTGTGGGAACCATGAGTGATTAACAAAGTATGAATAGTAAATAATCATTTATTGAATATTGTTTTGCATGCATTGATAATTCTTTCGTTTAAAAGTCTTTTTAACGGTGCACAACGTTAGAACTCACCTTGTTTCTACTTGCCGGACCAAGGAGGTAATCAACGAGAAAAGAATTATCAACATAGATTTAGTGTGATACTATCTTATAGTCTAGTGTCGATTGGTGCAAAGTAATAACTAAGCCAAACAACGATGTGATGTGTAATATGAGGTAAAGGTAAGGGTTAGTAAATTATACACACGTAGCCGGACCAAGGTGCGGGGTGAAATTTTCTAGATGCCGGACCAAGGATTTAGAGATACCTAGCTTATCACTTTGCATGTACTACACTAGGAAATGACTGCTATTACTAGGATTACTGTGTTACGAGCTTGTGGGGAACACATATACCGTAGTTAATTCTCTCATCTTAATAACAACCAAAATTGACTTTTGATTACTGATTACTTACTGAATTCTTACAATTTGTTTCACAAATCCCCCCCCCCCCATTTAATTACTTGTTTGTGGAAGTAATTTGACTAAATGAATATAATTGTTGGTTAAAGTTAAGTCTAAACCATTTTCCTCGTGGGATCGACCCCAACCTACAAGTTGGGTTCTTTACTTGATAACGATCGCTTATGCTTCTTTAGAGAGGTGTAGTTTGAGCGTATCATATACCATGTCCAGATTATATCATTGCTTATTTGCTTTGTTCAGTTATATGTTATTTCAGCTTTATTCTCTCCTGCATGCTCAGTACCTTTCAAGTACTGACGCATACATTGTGCTACATCTTCTTGTGATGTAGGTTTAGGTCCCCATCAGTAAGATCATGCTTAGATCGGTTCCTGATATTCAGTTCAGCAGCGTGAGTGGTGAGTACTCATTCTTCGAGGACTAGTGATATATTTACGTTTATCGTTTTAGTCTTTAGTTTCAGTTTTGCTAGATCTAGTTGTGTCATGTCCCAATATTTTTAGTCAGTTTAGAGGCTTATTTCAGACATAATTAGTTTAAGCTTTAGTCTTAGAGTTTGATTTTTCTTTTGTATTAAACTCTTAGTTATCATTATTCAGATTTGTTTATGGGTATTCCCTATCATTTTCATTTTTATAATTTAGTTTCCGCAATAGTTATTTATCAGTTTATTTCCTTTAGTTTGCTCACGTCATGCCAGTATGGTTAGCTTGGGATCACTAGTCGTTCTAGGTCCCGTGTCCACGTCTTGAGGGTAGCTCGGGGTGTGACAAACTTGGTATCAGAGGACTAGGTTTAAGTGTCCTAGAATTTCCGAAAAGCCGTACTAAGTAGAGTCCCTTTCATGAGTGTGAAGTGCACCATATCTAATAAGATGGAGGCTACAAGGTGTTTTAGGAAACATCTTCATTTTCTTGTTACTCTTATCGTGCGTATGGTAGGATCTAATTCCATTCTAACTCGTCGTTCTACGTTTCAGTGATCATGTCTCCTCGTGTAGCTAACACCAGGAATGCGAATGCCAAGAACGCAAATGCAGCTCCTCCAGTCCCAGATCAAGAAGTCTCGAATGCAAAGTTCAGGAACGCCATTCAGATGATGACTTAGAGTGTGGCCAACCAGAATAACCAGTGGGCTCCAGTTCCAGAAAATGCTAATGTTGGGTCAACAACAGCTAGAGTGCGAGGCTTTGTTAGGATGAATCCGCCAGAATTCTTAGGATCACAGGTTGGAGAAGATCCCTAAAACTTCATTGATGAGGAAAGATAATTTTTGAAGTGATGCAGGTAACTGGGAATGATCGGGTTGAGTTAGCATCTTACCAACTTAAGGATGTAGCTCATAACTGGTATACTCAGTGGAAGGAGAACATGGGGTACAGATGCAACTCCTATCTCTTGGGATTGCTTTAGTGAGACCTTTCTGGACTGGTTTTTCCCAAGAGAGCTAAGGGAGGCGAAAGATCGGGAATTTATGAACTTAAGGAAAGGTAGCATGACAGTCCAAGAGTATGGGCTCAAGTTTACCCAACTCTCCCGGTATGCTCCTCACATGGTGGCTGATTCCAAGGACAAATGAACAAGTTTCTCTATGGAGTGTCAGACTTGGTGAAAACAGAATGTAGGAATGCAATGTTTCTGGGAGATATGATCCCTTCTAGGCTTATGACTCATGCTCAACATGTTAAGGTTGATAAGATTAGGGAACCGGCTAAGGAGAACAAGAAAGCTAGGACATGCAACTATGACTATTCTCAACAGAAATCGAGTAGTAGAAATCGCTCGTAGTATCAGAATAAGTCTTCAACTCCACCACCTTCATTAGCCAGTGTTCCATCCTCTAACTTCTGGAATAATCAGAAAGGTGGAGCATCAGGCTCTAAGACTGAAGGTAGTATTTTAGGCACCAAAACCTACCCAACTTGCCCTCAGTGTGGTCAGTGTGGTCACAGGTTGAAGGATTGTC
Organism: Solanum chiquidenum; assembly: GCA_029582725.1. Classification (NCBI taxonomy): domain Eukaryota; kingdom Viridiplantae; phylum Streptophyta; class Magnoliopsida; order Solanales; family Solanaceae; genus Solanum; species Solanum chiquidenum. The sequence continues at coordinate 12,274 of JAJOOS010014724.1, read as the reverse complement.
CTTCTAAATAGGGTCAAGGAGGCAATGCTAATCGAGCCCAGTCTAAAACTTCAGCAGCACTAACAGGTCGCCCGACTCAGTAGGGTAACTCTTCTGGTACAGGTGGCGGACAGCGCCAAAATAAGCTCTACGCTTTTCAGGCTCGCCAGGATCAGGAAGATTCTCCTAATGTAGTCACAGGTATGTTATGAGTCTTTGATCTGGATGTTTATGCTTTGTTAGACCCAAGGGCTACTCTTTCTTTTGTAACTCCTTATATAGCGGTCCAATTCAGTATTAGTGAAAAGACTCTCTAGAACCCTTCTCAGTCTCTCTTCCAGTCGGTGATCAAGTCATAGCAAGATGGGTATACAGAAATTACCCTGTCATAGTCTCTCATAAAGTTACCTCAACAGATTTTATAGAGTTACAAATGGTAGACTTCAATATTATTCTAGGCATGGATTGGTTACATTCCTGCTATGCCTCAGTCGATTATCGAACTAGGATTGTTCATTTTCAGTTTCCAGATGATCCTATCTTCGAATGAAAGGGTAGTAGCTTAGCACCTATAGGTCGATTCATTTCTTACCTTAAGTCCAGCAAGATGATCTCTAAGGGTTATCTGTATCATCTAGTTGGGGTTAAGTATTCAAGCTCCGAAACACCAACTCTTGAGTTAGTTCTTCTGGTTAATGAGTTCCCAAAAGTATTTCCATAAGATCTTCCCGGAATTCCTCCCGATAGGGAAATCAACTTTGGAATTGATCTCCTTCCAGATACCCAGCCTATCTCTATTCTTCCTTACAGAATGGCTCAAGCTGCGCTTAAGGAATTGAAAGAGCAGTTGAAAGACCTTCTAGATAAGTGCTTCATCAGAGCTAGTATTTCACCATGTGGTGCAACAGTGATGTTCGTAAAGAAGAAAGATGGTTCTTTCAGAATGTGCATTGATGATGAGTCCACAAATTGGACTCATTTAGGGCTTTATTTTAATAGAAACAGTGTCCTCAAAAGGTGATGAACCAGAAAAAGGGCGATCCATCGATTCATTCGGCGATTGCGACTAACCTAGCCGAACGGTCCGCCGCAACACTAAATCTAAAAACTGTAAATACTAGCCTTAGTTATTATTTTTAAGGGTCTGAACATTCTTGTTAATTTTCACTTATAGAACATTAGTTTTAGTATTTTTCTCTATAGTTTGGAGAGGGTTTTGTGGGAGACTCGAAGAAAGGAGTTCATCTTCCCCAAGTTGGAAGTCGGTCTTCTCTATTCTTCTTCCTTTGCATAAATTAAGGTTTAATTTATTATAACCATTTGATTTCATTATCATTTTAGGTGTATTTTGTTATCCCTTGATGTGTGGCTAAAACCCCCCATTCTTGGGGTGTGATTTAGAAAATATGTGTTGATATTATTGTTGGGTCCTGCTTCCTGATAGGTTAGATGTATTTTAATGATGATTTCACCTAGTGGTTGTGGTTTAATTTAATGTGTTTGTAGTTGCAAATACAAAGCCACCCATGTGTTTTCGGCTTGCCCGAAAGGGAGGTCGCGAAACAAAGACCGCTAGACTGATGACCTAAGAAGTGGGTCGACATGAGGTTCAGCACGAGAGGGTGAGCTCTAGTACCCTATACTAACACTCAGCTCTAGAGAGTGAGTGGGGTAAGGCGTAGGCTAGCCTTCATGCGGCAAATGGGTGTTCGAAAGGAACGCAGTAGAACCGGGGTAAGTTGCCCGAGAAGTAAATTATTTACATCTAAGGCTTAGCCTAGTCACTATTATCTTGCAAATTTCCTATCAAAAGCGTGTACCCAACTATTCGTCTCAACTTGTATTGCGGTCACACCCCAAGAACTTTTCCCCATACTTGATTTTCTTGTTATTTTTGTTGTTTTTACTACTTGTGACAAAACCCCTTTTGATGACACTTTCGTGTCACCCCCCAAATTTACAATGTTTTTATTCGCAAATCTCTTTAGCTAGACTAGTTAGAATGAAATTCTAATTAACTACTATTTTCACTATCACTCCCTTGGGACACGAACCCAACCCTTGGTTGGGTTACTGTATTAGCGATGATAATAGACAGTCGTACCATAGGTTAGTGTCGTTGGTCACGATAAGCATCAAAATAGCACCACTACCGGGGACTGGTATCTGTTGAGAATTTTTAGTTGATTTTTAATTTTGTTGTTGTTAGTTATAGTGATACTTACTTTATTTTTAGTATTGTTTTATGTGTTGTTGTTTAAAGAAGAAGAAATGAGTGAGGAAGAGGTGAATGGTAGCATGGCAGGTCATCGAGATGGTATCGATGATATTAATAGTGTGTGCAACCCAACCCAATCTGGAGAAATCGGTGTGATTTGCCTACTACCATTTGATGGGAATGAAATATTTGAGGTCCTGAGACAACAAGGGGGGTTGCCTAGTGACACTACGGCAAACCCTAAGAATGAAGTTTGAATGAGGACTTGTGTCGTGCCATGAAGTTAACTAAGGCGCTGTTTGGGAGGCAACCCAAAACCCTTTATCGCTTTATTTTTGTTTTAGTAAATAACGGTGTGTTAATTATGCAGGTTTAAGTGCGGAAAATGTCTGAGCAAAGGAAATTGGCGAGTAAAAGGATCGGTCGGTGCATCACCGAAGTGGTCGGCGTGCCCGACTTGATCCACCATTTGGCTCAAAACAGTTTTAACTTAGAGCGTGTAAAACTCGGCGACCCCAGGAGCAACTTGGCAAATCGCCGACCGGGTCGGCGATCCCGATGTAGACTGTCGTTTGGACCATCACTTTGACTGAAGGTCCTGTAAAACTCGGTGAGGTAAATGACCACTCAGCATGTCGCTGGGTAGATCGGTGAGCACAACTAACTTCGCCTAACGGGCGCGATTTGGATGATTTATAATGGCCATTTGTTTCAAAGTTTCAAAACTCTTCACTTTCCCTCGCTTTTAAACTTCACAAACTTACACCAAGGTAGTATTTTCAATATTTTTGCTTTTCATAAGTATTTTGGTTGATTGAGTGGTGCTCGTATTGTGGATTTCATTGCCCTCTAGCATTTCAATCTGTATTAATCGGCACAAAAGGCTGGTTTTCTGAATCCCGACATTTACTTTCAAGAATTTTGTTCTCATTTGCAACGATTGTATCTTGTTGAAGTGTGTTGGGCTTCTCTGATCGGATAAGGATGTTTGAATGCCAATTTTAATTTGAAAATCTTGCCCGTATTGTTTTGATTGTCGAATGCCCTGATTCAGATTGAGACCCCGATAGATGGAGCGACTGTGTAGACATGACCTTTCTTTACCTCCCTCTTTGTCTTACTTACTTTTACTTTTGGATACTTTTATTCGAATTTGAGGACAAATGATTTTTTGTTTGTGGTGGGGTGAGGCCCACCTTTGTTCATATATATTTTGATTATATATTTTGGGTTGTGAACTATTATCATGTTTACACACTGCTTTTGTGGATGTTTGAGCTTATAGATCCTTATTTTAATTGAAAAATTATTTTGACCCTTCTGAAATTGTTTTGCCAGCTCTTGTGTTTTGAATGTGGCTGTTCTTTTGCAAAATTTGAGTCTCAATTCCGATCAATACTGATGACTCAAATAGTGTTCTTAATCGAATGGACATGAATGTACGGCTACGATGAGGCAAATGAAGTTGCATAGGCAATATGTGACCTCTTTGCATCTTGTTGTGACTAGCCAAGTATCAAATTAAGTCTCTTGCAATGAATGTTGCACACTAGCGAAAGTGTGGAGTCTTGTTTGTCTTTGGTGTCAATGCCTTGTGTGATGAGCTTACTGTGAACCATGCATGATGACACCTAGAATTTTCCCGGTTGGTCCGATCAACTAAGTGATGTGAACTCTTGATATGATCTTAGGCAATTTTAAAGAGTGTGAACCAATTTAACATACACCTCTTTTGTGGCCTACTATGTGAATGTGTGAACCTATTTTGAACCCTTTCGAGCCTTAACCTTTTCTTGAAAGAAACTTGATGAAAAATGTGACCTTTCTTTACTCATTACCCATAATCCTGACGACACTTGTTTAGTTTGAATAGCCAACTTAGGCCAAAAGCCTAAGTTGGGGGTGTGATGAAAAGAGAAGGCAAATCAAGATTTGCAAGAAAGTTCCCTTTGACCTATGATGTTGAGAAAAATGGAACCCCTCCATACAAAAAAAAGGAGAAAAAGAAAGAAAAACAAAAAGAACAAAAAGAGGTTATGAAATAAAGTTGAGAAAGTGAAAGGAAAAGGGGGTTCTCCTACATTAAATGGGAAGTGAATAATGAGTAACTTATGAGCACAAATGATTATGATGAAGAAAAGGAAAGATTGTGTTCATGTTTGTGAGTGTGAGCGTTGCATCTTATTCCGAAGCTTTATATTGGGAAACATTTTCTGTGTGAATATGGAATCATCTTTTGTGTGAGAGCATTTGAATATCTTTGATGAGCTTGTGCTTGCATTTCAAGCAAGTATTGTGAGCTTGAAATTCTTCGATATTAGTGAGTCACAACTTGAATCTTTGAGTGCACAATTGATCTTTGCATAAGTACATTGAGTCTTGTTGTGTATATTCATGATTGAGTCCTATGTAGCACTATTTTAGACATCCTATTTAAACTGCTGAACTTGAAGTTTTACTTGAGAACAAGAAAAAGTTTAAGTTGGGGTGTTGATGAGTCCACAAATTGGACTCATTTAGGACTTTATTTTAATAGAAATAGTGTACTCAAATGCGTATTTTCTCTGAATATCTGATGAAAACTAATAAGTTTTAGGTATTTGAAGTTTTAGCAAAAGCATGGACACTTGGGGAAAAAAGGAACAAAAAGGCTGGAAAGAACGTAAAAACTGAAGCCTGAGCTTCGCCAATCACTCTTGGCAAATCGCCGAAGGGAAGCACTCCACCCTTTTGTTCCAGTACGTGAAGACCTGAAGGAAGTGGATCAAAAAGGCGATAAAAGGAGTAGTCGGCGCTTCGCCGAATAGTATCATGAAGCAATGCTATACCACCCAATGGTCCAGAACACAAACATGCTGAAGGCAAAGCACAAAAGGCGATGAACCAGAAGAAGGGCGATTCACCGAGTCATTCGGCAATCGCGACTAACCTCGCCGAACGGTCCACCTCAGCACTAAATCTGAAAACTATAAATACTAGCCTTAGTTATTATTTTTAAGGTTCCGAACATTATTGTTAATTTTCACTTTTAGAACATCAATTTTAGTATTTATCTCTCAAGTTTGGAGAGGGTTTTGTGGGGAGACTCGAAGAAAGGAGTTCATCTTCCCCAAGTTGGAAGTGGGTCTTCTCAATTCTTCTTCCTTTGCTTAAACTAAGGTTTAATTTCTTATACCCATTTGAGTTGATTATCATTTTAGGTGTATTTTGTTATCGCTTGATGTGTGGCTAAAAGCCCCCAATGTTGGGGTGTGATTTAGCAAATATGTGTTGATATTATTGTTGAGTCTTGCTTGCTGATAGGTTATATGTATTTTAATGGTGATTTCACCTAGTAGTTGTGGTTTAATTTAATGGGTTTGTAGTTTCAAATACAAAGCCACCCATTGTGTTTTCGGCTTGCCCGAGAAGGAAGTCGCGAAACCAAGACCGCTAGGCTGATCGCTTGAAGAGTGGGTTGACATGAGTTTCGGCCTGAGAGGGTGAGCCCTAGTCCCATATCCTAACACTCAGCTCGAGAGAGTGAGTGGGGTAAGGCGTAGGCTATCCTTCATGCGGCAAATGGGTGTCCGAAAGGAACACATTTGAAACGGGGTAAGTTGCCCGAGAGGAACGCATTTGAAATGGAGTAAGTTGCTCGAGAGGGAACTTATTTCGATCTAAAGCTTAGCCTAGTCATTATTATCTTGCAAATTTCCTATCGAAAGCATGTACCCAACTATTTATCTCAACTTGTATTGCGGTCACACCCTAAGAACTTTTCCCCATACTTGATTTTCTTGTTATTTTTGTTGTTTTTACTACTTGTGACAAAACCCCTTTTGATATTTGACACTTTCGTGTCACATCCCAAAAATTGCAATGTTTTTATTCGCAAATCTCTTTAGCTACGACTAGTTAGAATGAAATTCTAATTAACTTCTATTTTCACTACCACTCCCTTGGGACATGACCCCAACTCTTGGTTGGAATACTATATTATTGACGAATGTAGACAATCGTACCGTAGGTTAGTGTCATTGGTCACGATAAGCATCAATTGACTATAGGTAGTTGAATAAGGTCACAATCAAGAATAAGTATCCCATCCCCAGTATTGATGACTTATTTGACCAACTTCAGGGTGCTAGTCATTTCTCAAAGATAGACATCAGATCGGGTTATCATCAGCTCAAAGTCAGAGATAGTGACATTCCGAAGACAGTGTTTAGGACTCGGTATGGTCATTATGAATTTGTAGTTATGTCATTTGCACTAACCAATGCTTCTGCAACTTTTATGGATTTTATAAACATAGTGTTCAAGCAGTACTTGGACTTGTTCGTTTTCGTCTTTATTGACGATATCCTCATTTACTCTAGGAATGAGGAAGAACATGCAAGTCATTTGAGAGTTGTTTTGAAAACTCTCAAAAATCGCTAGTTATTCACAAAATTTAACAAGTGCGAGTTTTGGTTACAATCAGTTGCTTTCCTTAGGTATATATTATCCAACGAAGGGATCCGAGCGGATTTGCAGAAAATAGAAGCAGTGAAACAATGGCCCAGACCTACCTCTCCTATAGATATTAGAAGTTTCTTGGGTCTAGAGAGTTATTACAGAAGGTTCGTGGAAGGATTTTCATCCATAGCCTCACCATTGACTAGGTTGACTCAGAAGATGGTCAAGTTTCAGTGGTCAGATGATTGTGATAAAAGTTTCGCTGAACTGAAGACTAGGTTTACTACAACTCCAATTTTAACTCTACCAGAGGGTTCAGACGGTTATGTGATTTATTGTGATGCGTCCAGTGTTGTTCTAGGTTGTGTGTTGGGCAGCAAGGTAAGGTTATAGCTTATGCTTCCAGACAACTTAAGGTGCATGATAAGAATTATACAACTAATGACCTCAAGCTAGCAACAGTGGTGTTTGCACTCAAGAATTAGAGACACTACTTGTATGGTGGTCATGTAGATATGTTCACAGACCATAAGAGCCTCCAGTATGTATTCACCCAGAAAGAGTTGAATCTTCGCCAGAGAAGGTGGCTTTAATTCCTTAAAGATTATGATATAAGCTTGCATTACCATCCGGGTAAGGCGAATGTAGTAGCAGATGCTCTTAGAAGATTATCCATGGGTAGTGTAGCACATGTTGGGGAAGAAAGAAAAGAGCTAGCGAAGTAGGTTCACAGACTTGCTCGCCTAGGAGTTCGTCTCATGAGCATATCAGATGGTGGTGTGACGGTTCATAACGGGTCAAAATCTTCTTTGTTATTGGAAGTTAAGGAAAAGTAAGACAATGATCAAATATAACTTGAACTCAAGGGTACAGTCCATTGACAGAGAATTGAGGTATTCTCCCTAGGGGGAGATGGTGTGCTTCGCTACCAGGGTCGATTATATGTTCCTAATGTGGGCGAGTTGAGAACACAAATTCTTACAGAGGCCCATAACTCCAGATATTCTATTCATCCCGGTACCACTAAGATGTGTTGTGATCTGCGGGAAGTCTATTGTTTGAATGGTATGAAAAAAAGAATAGTAGATTTTGTGGCTAAGTGCCCCAATTGCCAGCAAGTCAAGGTAGAACATCAGAAACTAGGAGGTATGATTGAATAGATTGACATCCTACTTGGAAGTGGGAAGTGATCAACATGGATTTCATCACAGGTTAACCTCGTACTCGCAGACAACATGACTCCATTTGGGTAATTGTTCATAGAGTTACTATGTCCTCTGGCTTTTTGGCGGTCAAGACTACAGATTTGGCGGAGGATTACTCCAAGCTTTACATTAATGAGATTGTGAAGTTGCATGGGGTTCCTTTGTCTATCATCTCAGATAGAGGTCCTTAGTTTACCTCTCATTTGTGGAAGTTATTTTAGAAGGGTCTTGGTACTCAAGTTAACCTTAGCACAACATTTCATCCGCAGACAGATGGGCAGGCAGAACGTACCAATCATACCTTAGAGGACATGTTGAGATCTTGTGTGATCGACTTCAAGGGTAGTTGGGATGATCACCTTTCTCTTATTAAGTTCACCTACAATAATAGTTACCATTCCAACATTCAGATGGCCCCTTATGAAGCAATGTATGGGCTTACATGTAGATCTCCTATTGGTCGATTTGAAGTAGGTGAAGCATCCTTAATAGGACCAGATGCGGTCCATTATGCTATGGAGAAAGTGCAACTCATTATAGATAGACTTAATACAGCCCAGACTCGCCATAAGTCTTATGCAGATGTAGGGAGAGGGGAACTAGAGGTCCAAGTTGATGGTTGGGTTTTCCTGAAAGTGTATCCTATGAAGGGTGTGATGAGGTTTGGCAAGAAAGGAAGCTCAGTACCAGATATGTAGGCCTTTACCAGATCTTGAAAAGGATTGGTAAAGTGGCTTATGAGTTAGAGTTGCCAGCAAATTTAGCAGCAGTGCATCCAGTCTTCCAAATTTCACTATTGAAGAAGTGTGTGGGTGATCCAGCATTCGTAGTGCTATTAGAGAGTGTGGCTATGAAAGATAGTCTTTCTTATGAGGATGTACCAGTGGAGATTCTTGATCTTCAGGTTAGAAGGTTGAGAAACAAAGAAGTCGTTTCAGTCAAGGTTTGGTGGAGGAGTCGGTCCGTAAAGGGAGCTACTTGGGAAGCAGAAGCAACCATGAAAGCCAAGTACCCTCACCTCTTTTCTTCCGAATCCATTCTAGCTTGAGGTAATAGTTCCTCTTCAGTTTTTCAGTCATTCATGCGTACATTAAGTCTTAATAGCATGTTCCTTAAGTTTGTACTTGCATTTTCAGTGTATTTGGATGTTTTGAAACTCAGTTCAGTCATAAATAAGTTTTCAGTGTTTAGTGGTAGGGTTTGAAACTCTTTCCCTCTATTCAAGCTAGTTTAGTCTTCATTAGAGGACGAATGTTCCCAAGGGGGAGATAAAGTAACACACTTTGTATACTAGATAGACCAGAATGTAGATTTCCATAAGTACATGTGCCACCTACGCAAGCTATCTACGGATCGTAGGTTGGACCATGATATGTAGACCAGGTCCGTGGAACGTGGTCCACAGAAAAAAACCCCTAAAAAACCTCGACCGTAGGTGGGACCATAGCCCGTGGACTAGGTCCGTAGAATGTGGTCCACAGAAAACCCAAAGATCCCGACCCACGGCCAGGACCTACAGACCGTAGGTTGGACCACGGTCCATGGATCTTGGTTCAAAAATCCCAGTCTCTGAGCCAAACGAAGAAGGACCAGGACGGACAATAGGTAGGACCACGGTTCGTGGACCAAGTACGTCGGTCACTCCAACAACAGTTAAGTTGGGGGTTTTTGGTCTTTTCCTATTTCATTTAACCCCAAAACTACGTCATTTACACCCTAAATTACGAGGTATTAGTCATTTTAAGCCTAGAAACATAACTAGAACTTACCTAAGTTAAATAATTAATCAAAACTTAGAAAATTAGAAGCAAGAGAGGAAAAAAAGGTTTACCAACCCTAGTTCAAGAACGCAGCAAGTTTCAATCATTTCCAGCCCCAAAATTGAAAGATTTGTCCATGGAATTTGTCACAAGGTATGTGGGATTTCACTAGTGGGTTCCTGATGTACCATGATTTTACGGTATTTTTGATACATTTCACTTGACAGTTGTTTGTGTGTAGGGCTATTTTGTATTAGTTTATATGTGTTTTTCTCATGTTTGCATGGAATAGGTTCAGGCGCAGAAAGTTGAAGACACAACTGAAAGAAGTAAAGAAAAGGGCATCTACGGAGGCAACTTACGGACCGTAGGTCCAATTATGCCCCGTAGATGATAGTGGTAGAAGGTCAGGAAAGGCAATGCTGAAGATCCGGGAATTCTTGACCAAGAATAGAACTACAGTTGTGACTTACGGACCGTCAATTGATCTACGGACCGTACTGTTGCTCCATCAAATCATTCAGAGATTGGTTCCAGTACCTGATGCTGAAAATATCTAAGTGTGGAGTTACGGAGAAAAGTTACAGACCATAGATCGACTTACGTTCCGTACTGTTGAATCATCGATTGAGACAACGATTTTGCAGATTTTGAAGAAAGAAAAATTGCCCAAGTCCTGAACCACGGAAGGGACCTACGGACCGTAGATCAACTTACGAACCGTAGGTCAGTCTCGTAGAATGAAGACACGTCCTACACCTTTATTTCCTTATTTCGTTTCCTTTTCAGTTAGGACTTATTTTTTATATATATAAGGTATGTAAACCTCGTTTTTGGAGCTTAGAAATTATTATTTTTGTTCTAGTTTTTGGCTTGGGAGATTAACTTGCAACTTTAGCAATTCTTAATTTCCTAAGAACGTTTTGGTGATTTTTACTTTGAAATTCAAGTTGAAATTCTGGGATTATTCTATTCTACTACGTAAGTTCATGATTTATTCTTCAAACATTATGAATTGTTTTCTTACTAATATGGGTAACTAAATCCACAACGAGGGTTGTGGGAACCATGAGCGATTAACGAAGTATGAATAGTAACTAAGTAATTCCCGAGTAGTGTTTTGCATGCATTGATAATCTGTTCGTCTAGAAGTCTTTTAACGGTGCGCAACATTAGAACTCGCCTTGTGTCTACTTTCCAGACCAAGGAGGTAGTTAATAAGAAAAGAATTATCAACATAGATTAAGTGTGATACTATCTAATAGAATTAATGTCGATTCGTGCGAGGGTGAAAACTAAGTCATACATCGATGTGACATCTAATATTAGGTTATGGTAATGGTTAGTAAATTATACACACATAGCCGGACCAAGGTGCGGGGTGAAATTCTCTAACTGCCGGACCAAGGATTTAGACATACATAACTTATCACTTTGCATGTAATACACTAGGAAGGGATTGCTATTACTACGATTACATAGTTATGAGCTTATGGGGAGCACGTACGGCCTAATTTCCTTCTCAATTTGATAACAACAAAAGTTTGAATCTTGCTAACTAATCACTTTCATAATTTCCAAAATTTGGTACACAAATCCCCCCCTCCTTTTTACTTATTTTTCTAAAAAATACATTGGCTAAATGAATATAATTGTTATTGAACTTAAGTCTAAACCATATTCCTCGTGGGATCGACCCCAACCTACAAGTTGGGTTCTTTACGTGATAACGATCGCTTCTTCTTCTGAAAAGAGATGTAATTTGATTGTATCAAAATTTGATGTTAAAGCATGTGACAGGAGGAGCAGAGAAGGTAAATGCTGTGAACTATTTGACTAGAACTCCACCACTGGCAGAGGAATATTATGTTTGTAACACCCCGTATCTGAAACAAACCAAAAATGCAGATTTTGAGAAGTTGCAGGTGCAACTTATGGTCACCATCCACGGACCGTAGGTCAGACCACGGCCCATGTTGGTGGTCCGTCGTTCACCACTGAAACCCATCCTAAAACCAGCTCAGAAAAATCGACTAAGTCTCGACCCATGGACAGACCTACGGTCCATAGATCAGACCACGGTCTGTGGTCTGTGTCCGTGGATCAAGACCCCCTATACCCAGCCTCTGACGCAAACAACGGTCGACCAGTACGGACCGTTAGTCGATCCACGGTCAGTAGGTCTGACCGTAGATGAGAGTCAACAGCCAATTAGCTGAAAATTGTTGATGAGTCAACTTCAGATGGTCATAACTTTTAGCACAAAATAAATTATGTGTTACACGACCTATGGGATTATATATAATTGAATTATCTTTCCAACGCCACCGAGTTTGCTAAATTCCGACTTCCGAGTAAAAAGTTATGCTCGTTTAAGTGAAGCCCTGTCGGGCAGACCCGACCTACGGACCCAATCGACGGACCGTCAATTGATTGACGGACCGTAGGTCCAGTCCGTCGGTCACTCCGATAACAATTAGGTTAGGGGTCTTTTGGTCTTTTTCATTTTCGTTTAACCCCTAAGATATGTTGTTTAGACCCTAAATCATGAGATTTTAGTCAGTTTAAGCCTAGAAACATAACTAGAACTTACCTAAGTCAAATCATTAATCAAACTTAGAAGAATTAGAACGCTAAGAAGAGAAAAGAGGTCAAGAACCCTAGTTCAAGAA
>JAJOOS010014723.1:0-19951 GCA_029582725.1 Solanum chiquidenum | reverse complement strand
CATCTTCTCGGGAAACTGAAGTAGCTGGTTCTGCATTAATATGGGATTCAGCACCCACCATAATCTCTCTTTCATCACTGACTAGCTTCTCATCTTCCAAAGAACCATGAACTACTTCCTCAACAATTTGAATATCTTCTGCATGAGAGCTAGGCTGTCTGTGATTCAGAGGCTCAAGCACATGAACTGGTTCTAGAATCAAAACCAATAAGGCAAGTAAGCAATTTGAAAAGTAAAATGAAGAAAAGTTGTGGAATTAGACAAAATATCCAACCTGGATCAGGCGTTAAAGGCACGGGTGCTACATCCTTGACCCCATTAACTATTTCTGAACTGTTATCAGTCTCATTTTGTTCTGCATACCTAAAACATCATTCAAAACAAAGTACCCTTTGTCCTGTGGAGCAAGGAAAAACGACTGGTTGAACTGCTTTCCCTTCACAATTTAATTAATTTTCAAGCTTCTCCAAATTCAAACAATTTGAAATAATTGTTTTCATAAATAAAAAAAATAATACTTTGAAATTATTTTCGAGACATTTTGTTGTTCCTAATCTTATCAACTCCAAGAGACCGGATCCCTCGCTTTGCCTTAAACCCATTCAATCAACTAATTTATTAGCCAATTTGAGCCCAAATTTTAAAGCCCTCAAAATCAGCCCACTTAGTAAATACACCCCGGCGGTACTTTTCTCCCTCACATACGCATATACCGACAACAAGCAAGAACGACGCTCAACCAGATGAACTCAGCCCTAAATCCTCCAGATCGCCTCAAATTTCCCCTTTTCTCCTTCGACTCGTACGATTAAGCGTGCTTGGCACGAGCTCGAGGACACCTGGAGGATTCCAGGACGTTACCAAGGTTTTTTCAAAATTACCTATAAATCAGGAATCACGATTGAAGAATTTAACTATAAACAATTACCTATAAATCAAGGAATCACGATTGAGAAGGAATGAGTGAAAATTTCAAAATTTGAAATCAATTTTGATTGAGAGAAGAAATGAGAAAATAAGGGAAAGTGATTGAAGAGAGAGAATAGAACCATTTATATATAAGGAAAAGAAGAAATAAAAAACGTAATTACCAAAACTAAATGGCTACGAATGATAATATAAACAATATTAGCTATGATCAATAATTAAGTAGTATAAATTTGTTTAGCTACATAATTTTCCCTTATTTGAATAAAATTGCAACCGTCAATTTTGCTTATGTAAAAAGAGCCACACACCCCACCCTAGCTATCCCTACAATACAAGCCCAGTTACATTCGACTTTCCAGACTAGGCCCGTTTCATATTAGGCCCACAATTAGAATCCGGATCCAGATCCGGAAACAACGCAAAGCTTCAATTTCATATCTACAAGTAGTCGTTCAATCAACTACGCTTCTTTCACAAATTTGTGAACAATTTTTGTTTACATGATATAAGCACATCAGATGAATTCATCGCAATATTAATTTGTATAGATTGTATATATGTAATTTTTCAGAAAGTAATTATTCGTAGTTAATATAATGTGAATAAGGAAATTATCATGTCAATTTAACAAGTACATAAGAAATTATCAATTTCTTTTTATGAAGATTTAAATTTAAACATATGCGAGAATAATCCACCAGTGGATTGTAGCAGGAGTTTTTTGGGAGTGTTTTCCCCCTACGTTGAGCATGTTGCTTTTTGGTTAATTTTATTTATTTATTTAAAGGAGAAAACATAGAATTGCTTATGATAAAACTAGAATTACTTAAAAAAAAAATCTCTCACCATATATTTAAGATTTCTTTCATTATTAATGATTTTTAATTTTAAAACACTGAAATTGTCAAAGCTAACTATGTTGACCAAAATATTTGGGATTGCTACGGTCTACGGTTATATGACAAAAAATAGCGGTGCAACAGTGTTAGGACTCTTATTATTGTTTATTACTTTGCCAAAAATAATTCAATTCAAAGTATTTGATATTGGGTATTACACGAATTCTTCTCATAAACAAATTCTAATCCTTAAACTATGGAAGAAAAACCTAATGACAAAATATCATACAAATTTTAACACTAAAAATAAAGGAAAATTAAGAATTCTAATCCTTAAAATATGGAAGAAAATTACTGTAATTAGTACTTCAATCCTTTTAGGTTTATATCTACACTTAACCCTAAACCACATAACAGCAATACTAATAGGTTTATATCTACACTTAACCCTAAACCACATAGCAGCAATATTAAATCATACTTGAAAACCTCTTTTTCTCTTCATCTTCGCCAATATGGTAATGGGAACTCACATTCCAGAGGAGGGAATACTTATTGACATTCTTACTAAACTTCATGTTAAGTCTCTTTTTCGTTTCAAATGTGTATCAAAATCTTGGAAGACATTATTAATTAAGCCTTACTTTAAAAAGAAGCATCACAATCATGCCAAAAATCAACCTGATTCCCAAAAATTGCTTATTGTTATTGGGGGTAAAATTTTAAATTTCTATTGCACTTCTTTATCCCCAAATCGACTACTTGTTAATGATATACATACAGTTCCAAATATTTCTGAACCATTCAGTGGTTATAAAATGTATTGTTGTTGCGATGCCTTGTTTCTCATCGGGATTTGGACCGGACCTTCTCAGGACGAGCCTTCAATGTTATTGCTATGGAACCCCACCACGTCAGAATCAATAGTACTTCCCGCTTTAGGATCGCCAGAACAGGAATCAACTTATGGATTGGGATATGACTCGACTAGTGATGATTATAAAGTCCTTAGGATTGACAAGGAGGGCACTGCACTAGATGAAATTGTAGCACTAAAAAATGGTTCCTGGAGAAAAATTTATTCGCCCTCAGTTAGCCCTGTCGGCGATGTCTCCATTTTGTATGGTAAGGAATGTTTGTCCTTTGTAAATGGAGCGTTTCACTGGCTTGGTATTAATTCTTCTGATACAGAATCCATGATGTCGTTAAATATTTCAGATGAGACATATAAGAGAATACCCTTACCAAAAAATGTGCGTTTATACCCTCAAAACGTGGCTATTGAAGTGGGCATATCTGTGTTGGGAAGTATGATTTGTCTTTTTAACCATAACGAAATCAATTTTAATTTATGGATAATGAAAGAGTATGGTGTTCAGGAATCTTGGATAAAGTTACTCACATTACCAAGTAATGGGGCTATTTCAATTATACCTATATATAGCTTTTTCGATGGTAAAGTGCTACTTCGATACGAATGCCGAGATGAATTACGAGGAATAAAGGTTATTTATAGAACATGTGACTATCAAATATGGTCTTTTGATATTGATCCACTTTCCTTTGTCCTTGATGGTTTTGTTTACCTGGAAAGTTTAATCAATCCGAGAGAGATTGATGCATATCCGATTCAAAAACAAACAGACTTGCTTAGAAAGAGAAAAAGAGAGGATTTGCTCGAATAGATTCATCATATATTTCTGTTAATAAATAATAGTTTCGCCTGCCCTTACTTATTTAGTTTGGGCTACTACCATTACTTAGTACTAGAACTTTAATTATTTTATCTAAGAATTCTTGTGTTGCTTTATTTTGTGCCCAGTCCTATTCTTTTTCACCTAGCTATTTTCATATTGATGTTAATTTTGCACGCCAATATGCATTGTTGATACAACTATAAGTGATCGATTGGATTGTTTTTTAAATTATAGCGAATTCGTCTTGTCTAAATTATTCAAAAATGGAAAAAGGAGTATTAATTTTATTCTTAGTTTTCAACGAATCCTCGTTCAATTAGTTTGATACTTTCTTAAAAAGAATGTTCAAATACAAGATAATTTTGTCAATCTTGACACGAAGTTTGATGTCAAGCAGGCTACTTACAAGAGTAGCCAGCAGCTTGCCAATAACTACATAGTAATTTTTTCAAAATGATTTTTCACTTTAATATAAATTTATGCATATATTCTAAAGAATATTTGATTGCAATTTTAAATTAGAAATTATGTTGTACAAAAAGTTAACACTAATGCATTTTTTTAGTGCTAATTCTTATAAGTTATAGGCAATTATAGGCTTAAGACATTGACGTTCTTTTATCTTAAGTAAGATTCAATCCAACATAAATTTATATCAAAGTAATTCAATAATAAAGAATCACATTAATTCATTAAAAAAAATGGAAAGTTCTTCAACCAAAACAAATCAATCATGGAGCTAAATTTTTTTTGACATAACTCCATTTTTTTTGACAATATTGATACGAATTCATTAATTTTCTAGCATAGCTTTAGCCTTTATTTATCTTGTTTGTAATAAATTTTAAAATGATAGAAAATAAATTATAATCACAATAAAATATGATGAAACATAACTTTAATGATAAACTTTATGGGTACAAATTTATTTACTTATCTCTTAATTTCACTCATAAGATTTCTCATTAAAAACAGCAATGTCAAAGGGTTCTCACCCCTTTGATGTGATTTTCTCATTTAACTTACTCACGTGCAATGATAATAGCACGGGCAAAACCCTATAAGATCAAACTGTGACACACACATACCATCTCTTTCCTCGAAACTGTAGAAAGATTCTCTCCACATTTTAACAAAAGGTTCTTTGACCTTATTTCTTTAATTATTTTTTCACTTAAAATGTTATCCAATAACAATGCTTTTAGAAGGTTCCAACTTCCAAGAAGCAATGGTACCAACTCTTGAGAATATGAGAGACGAGAAACTCATTAATTATTTTCAAGAATCTCACTTTCAATATCTGTCTCAGATAATATGTTACTTTCGGGAATTGAATCTATAACCTCGAATCTAATAGACTGATACCATGAAAAAGTACTACAATTGAGCCTAATTAAGACAATCCTCAAAGTTAGCTCATGATGGGATGTTACTACAACAAAAATAATTTTTAGCAGCAATAAATATTGACATTAATAAAGAGTGATAATTTTTTTACCGATATTAGTTAAGTGTCATTAGAAACAACGTCGCTAAAGGCTTTAGGGACATATACAAAGAGTGCTAATTGAAGCTAAAAATATATATTTAGCCGCAATTAAGAATTAATTGCCGGCTAATAATTATTTTTTATGCAGTGTGTGATTTAAAGAAAAACAAAGTAATAGTGTATAATTGCTACAATTAAGAATGTGTAATTGTGGTAATTAAAGTAAGCCAAAGAACATTTCTTCCAGAATTTACGTTCAACACGACCATGTCACTTAGTAAATAATTATTTCCTCCGTCTCAATTGTAAAATAATTTGACATGAAATGTAATTTTAAAAAAAATATTAAAACTTGTAGCGTAACTATAAATCATTCAATTAGAATAAAAGAAAAAAATAATATGTCTTGTTTTTTTAGCTGGACTAAAAAGGAAAAATGTGTCAAATACATTAGGATATAGAAAATACGTATAAACAGTTAATAAACACTCATTTTATTAATAGTGTAACGAAAATGATAAAGCAATCTGCTATAACATACTAAAATTCAATAATTGTGTAACAAAAATGTGTATATAGTTAATTAGTGTTGTCTCATGTATTCAAAATAATAAAAGATGAAAAGAAAAAACAAAGAACTATTCGAGTCCACAGAACTCACTGTGTGTCCTTAAGAAATTTAATCCCCTCAAGCATCCGAGGTTGTAGATTAATTACTCCCAAGATAAAATGGATTAATCATTAAAGAAGTAGTGGTACCTCAAACTTCATTAATTTCAACGAACTCAAAATGACAGCAACAAATCACACACATAGAGACGATCGATCGATTTTGTTTTGTAAGAAATGTATGCAAGAGAAAGGAAGAATTCGATGCAAAAAAAGAGAAAGAGAAAGCCTCTCTATTTATAGCCAACAAAGGGTAAATGTCACAACTCTTTGGAAAGAAGACAACCTTTCAGAAAGGTCACAACACTTTGGAAAAGGCACAACCTTTCAAATGGTCACAACCCTTTAGAAAGGACACAACCTTTCATAAAGGTCACACCCTTTATAAAGGACACAACCTTTCATAAAGGTCACAACCCTTCGACATAGTCACAACCCTTCAGGAGAGTCACAACCCTTCATTTCTTGTTCACACCTTTAAAACCCAACAATGCCCCACATGAATAGGAATGGCTATTGTTATAACATATGCATGAAAAACTGTGTGATTCGTAAGTAAGGATTGATTGCATCTGGATAAGTGGGTTTCCCTTTGAACTTTCCATACTGAACATATATTGGATATACTCGGTCTTTCGGTAGATTTGATATCTTTGAACCGTCGAGCTTTGGTGTATCCCTAGACAACATAAGTCACACAATCAACCCTTGAACTGTTTTTGGTTCTCATTGCTTTGTTCATTTCAACCAAGAACACTTCTTGGTTTATAAGTGCGTAGAGAACTGGCATTACCGAATTCTCATTGAAGCGGCTTACACTTCACACTTACATATGTGATTTCTAAATGTGTTATCTCGTAGATACACTATTCGATATACCTTGTATCAAACTTAGAAACCATTAAAAAGTCCTAATGTTTTTATCCTTGTTACTGAACATTATTTTATCATGAGAATGGACCGTAAAAAAATATTTTAAACAATGTTGAACCGTCATCAATGACTTTTCCTCGGTCATAGTCTCATTCCCTTTGATAATCTATCAACTCCCTCTCTAGTTAGGCCTTTTATAAGTGGATCCAACACATTATCCTTTGACTTTACATAGTCAATTATGATAGTTCCACTAGATAGTAGTTCTCTAACGATATTATGTCTACGTCATATATGACGAGACTTTTCGTTACAGATCATGCTCCATGCCCTACCTATTGCAAATTAACTCTCACAGTGTATGCATACCAAAGCTAAAAGTTTTGGGCCAAAAATCTTTCAATTTTTTTTTGGAGTCATTCAACTTTTTCACCAGTCTTATCTAGAGTGATAAACTCAGATTTCATAGTAGAGCGAGCGATACATTTCTGTTTGAAAGATTTCCAAGAGACTGCTCCTCCATCAAGAGTAAATACATATCCACTCGTGGATTTTACTTCATTTGACCTAGTGATTCAATTTGCATCACTATATTCTTCCAATACTATTGAATATTAGTTATAATGCAAACCAATAGTTTTTAAGTATGTTTTAAATACTCCAAAACTTTTTTCATTGTCATCCAATGAGTTTGATTAAGATTACTTGTGAATCGACTTAGTTTACTAATAGCACATGTTATATATGATCACGTACACTTCATGATATATATCATATTTCTCAATACTCTAGCATAATCCAATTGTGAGTCACGTTTGCCTTCATCTTTTGAAGTACAAAGCCCACAATTATTGGAATTTTGACAATATTGAAATTCAAGTACTTGAACTTGTCAAATACCTTTCCAATCACATCAGTAACTTCAATGTCTTTCATATCAAAGTTAGTTTCTAGTATATGCTTAGTAGCATTTATGTCAGAAATGTCTCTTTTGATGATCAACATGTCAACATAAAAACAAACAATGACCTTGTGATTTGTAATGCCTTTAATGGAAAAACATATATCACATTCATTAATATTGAATTCATTTGCTAACATAGTTTGGTCAAATTTTGCATGTCATTAATTGGGCGCTTGTTTTTAGTCCACAGAGTGACTTAACAGGTTTACAAACTTTCTTTTCTTTACGAGGAACCATAAAGCCCTCGGGTTGTTTCATGTAAATTTCTTCCTCCAATTCTCCATTTAAAAAAAAATGTTTTCATGTCCATTTTGACAAATTTGAAGGCCATATACCACAACTTGCGCAATTAACATCTGAATTGATGTAATCCTAGTTAGTGGCTATTATGTGTCAAACAAGGCTTTCTTATTGTCTAAAGTCTATGACAACAAGTCATGCTTTGTATTTGTCAATAGTTTCATCAACTTTCTTTTCCTTTTGTAGATCCACTTTTAACCCAAATATTTATTTCTTGGAGGAAGATCAACCAACTCTCAAATGTGGTTGCTCAAGATTGAATATATCTACTGTTGACAGCCTCTTTCCAAAAAGAATAAGTCCACAGAAGACATATCTTCTTTGAATATATGGACTCATTTACAAGAAGAAATGTTACAAAATCAAATCCGAATGAAGTAATTTGTCCATTGACATTTACTATGCCTCTGAATCTCTTTATTAAGTACATTCTCCTTTGGTTCTTTCCAAGGTCATTTAGACCCTTCACTTGACTATTCGATAGTTCGGACTTATGAACCATAAATCTACATGCTTTACTATTTGTAGCATATCCAATGAACATACAATCTAAAGTCTTAGGTTATATTTTGACATGTTTGGGAATAGTTCCTTCATTATCATTTCTCATATGAAATAGACTGTATTAGAAATTGTTTGATCAATATCTTTCAAGAGTTATTGATTGTATAAACTTTAAGAGACGACAAATAATTCTCTATCAGGATTCAACAAAGCCTGAACAAACACAACTTTCTGTTGCTCCCTTGCTTAACAAACAATTTTTTATTTATTTATTTATTTGTTACTCCCTTTACTAACAAACAAAACTTTTTGTTTCTCTCTTTCTGAACAGAAAAACTTTTTGTTCTTCTCTTTTGCTATAATGATAGCACCCCCATAAATTTTGTGGTAAACTTGAACTTATAAATAGGACATTCAACATTTCCTTCAAAGTTCGATTTTTTCCTGTCAACAATTTCATTAGATTGAGGTGAGAATGTGCAGTAATTTGATGGATGATTTCATTTTCCAAATATATTTCTGCAAGATAAGATTGAAATTCTCCACATCTACCACTTCTAATCATGACAATGATTTTCAACTTCAGTTTTATATTGCGTAGATGTTTCTATCGCTTCATTTTTACCATTCAGCAAGTAGAAATAACAGTATCTAGTGCAATTGTCAATAAAATTTATGAAACACTTTTTCCCACCACGAGATGGTGTTGACTTCATATCACAACGTCAGTGTAAATCAATTTTAAGGGATTAAAATTCATTTCAACAACATATATTTGACATTTTGATTTATTGCACTAGAAGTTAGGCAAAACTTTTAAGTTGATCAATTTTTGCAAGGTTTTGTTATTGATATGTTCCAATCGTTCATGTCACAAACAATTTAATTCAAGCAAGTAAGAACAAATAGAAATACTTGATTTGAAAAGACCTTTCGTGAGGTAACATTTTCCTAGAAATATTTTGTTCTTTACTTTTTATAACTTTGTCAAATGCAAACACAGTTTTAGAGTCAACACCTTGCCAGATGTCCTTTTCAGAAGGACCTTCCATAACATTTAATTAGTAATAGAATTACCTATGACCATAGTCTCATCGGACCAATAAGGAAAATATGACCCAAATGTTTGTTTTACAACACAAACATAACAGATCACTTTTCACCAATGTTCATGTCTATACAAATAAACATATCTTTCCATAAAAAATCACAATTTTTTTAGCGACACTTTGTCATCAAAGAATACAATTCTTTTGAACGAGTAATATAATTTTGTGGTTTTATACTAGTCATATCATATGCTAGTAAAGAGAGACTCAATGACCACAATATCAAATATACTCCAAGAATTTTGTGGGTCTAACATAATAAAATGTCATTAAATTTTCATATCTTGTACTTTCAAATTTAAATTGGATAGTAAGTCTAATTTTATCTGTATCACAAGTAAAGAATCCCCCACATTTTAAATATGTTCTCAAAAATATCTTTCAAATATTTGAAATTATTTTCCACATATTTTTTTTTCCATGCTTTCAAATTGTATACTATCAAAATACACATTGGCAACACGAAGCCTTCTTTTAGAGATTTAGTCCATAGAAACACCTATTGCAGGCACAAAAATCACTAATTTTATGTAGTGTTTTTTCCCCCTTTATGTCACAACTAGACAGACCACTTAGTATTTAAAATACTAACAATAAAGATTCAATCTTTATACAACTTTTTATAGTTTAACGATGAAATTTTTATATTCTTCTAATCGTTAACCGAATGAACCTTGAATTCTGATGAAGTTTTTATATTCTTCGAATTAGTTTCACATTCAGACAGAGTAGTAAATCAAAAAAGTTTTAATCTCTAGAAACCTCAAATACAACACTATTTCAAGCTAACGATGAAGATTTTATCTTTTTCAAATCATTTAGCCTTAATATTCCTGACGAAGATTTTGTACTTTTCAAGTTAGAATATTTATTCAAACAGAGTATTTAACAAATTGGTGAAGTTTCTATATTCTTCAAACCAATGCACAATCTGATTTGTTCATGAAGTTCTTATATTCTTCAAACCAAAGGAGTAAAAAAAAAGAAAGAAGATTTTAGTCTCCAAAAGTCGAACACAATCAAATTTCACATGGAGTAGAAAACTACAAAAGTTTATTTTTCTCCTCTAAACAGAATACATATTATTAATAATAAAGACATATTCTGAGATCATCACATAATGACCATCTATCCTAACATTTATGAAATAAATCTCATAACTTATAAATGATAGAAAAAGAAAATAATAATCAAGGGAAATAAAGATAGAACCTGATTTTTACTCCCATTGAATCATATTCTATCTGTCAGCAATGATTCCATGCAAGCCACTTTTCTTGCTAATTTTTTATTTCTTTCCCAATTTCCATCATATTCCAGTTTTCCATGGAAGACATTGAACTTCAACGAGAAACTAAACTCATGTTCAAATATTGTTAGGAGACAACATCTGTTCATTTACTTCTTCTCATAGTTATATAAAATCAAGATTATAGGAAAAATAATTAATATCTTAATATTTATGCAAAAAATAATTTTTCTCATTGAAAAGAAAACTGAAGGAGTGCAATGCTTGAATTCACTTGGGAAGAATATAAAAATAATCTTACCCATCCAAGGAAACTTACTACAGAAATACATCCGAACATATTAAAGTAGTACTAATTCACCTCAAATCTCTTTTATCATGTGATAAATAATTCTCTTTGTCATCTTCTTTTCTTCAAATAAAAAGAACACAAAAGTAATTTTCTTACCACAGAAAATACCAACAATATAAATTTCTTAAGCTTGTTGTCTCCTATATTCAGATTAGCAAACCAAAAATAATACAAGATGAAAAGAAGAAACAAAGAACTATCCGAGTCCACAGAACCCAATGTGTGTCCTTAAGAAATTTAATCCCCTCAAGTATCCGAGGTTGTAGATTAATTCCTCCCAAGATAAAACAGATTAACCATTAAAGAAGTAGCGATACCTCAAACTTCATTAATTTCTACGAACTCAAAATGACAGCAACAAATCACACACACAAACACGACCGATCAATTTTGTTTTGTAAGAAATGTATGCAAGAGAAGGGAAGAATTCGATGCAAAAAAAAAAAACTCTCTATTTATAGCCAACAAAGGGTAAAAGCTACAACTCTTTAGAAAGAAGACAACCTATCATAAAGGTCACTACCCTTCGGCATAGTAACGACCCTTCAGGAGAGTCACAACCCTTCATTTCCTGTTCACACCTTTAAAACCCAACAATTAGTGTATATAGCTTTTAACTATTTCCATGAAATGCTTCGTGGCCAAGGAAGTACTCCGTCGTATAACATATATTATTTTGCACTAAATGGTTATTGGAACGTGTAGAATGCCCAATTTTATAATGAAGATTGAAGCCCCCACTTACATAAGAAATTTGAATTGAATGAAAAAGCAAAAGTGATAGGAGTAGTTAATAGCTCGAGTTGGACTATCTTTTCAGTTTTTTGTCTTTTTTATTCCATAATTTATGGTGGAAATTAAGTTGGAAACGAACATATTGGTTTTATATTTTCATTTTCAATTTACTTGAGTCCCAAGGAATACCCATGTTTTAGGGAAGTAATATTCAATGGTAGTACTAGTAAAGGTGACTGAGTTGGTGCAACAGATGATATCCCGTAAGGAACGATTCCATCTGCATTGAGTTTGTCCCGTTGAACTTATCTAGTGTGATTTACAGATTCTCTATGGTTGGCGGACTATTGCACGAGAACGGATTTATTGGTGTGCAAAAGTAACACAATTGTAGTAAAGTTCCCTTAAAGAGAACCGCGTTTAACCGGGCACCGGCCAACTTTTTTTGTACTAGTGCCGCACGCAGAGGTGGATCCAGGATTCGAAGGCTAGGGGTGCCATATCATCTAAATGGTAAACGGGTCGGTTCCTTCAATTTTAGGTTATGATTCGGGTTATTTAGTTTTTTTTTTACTATAAATAAATTGATCAAATATAAATATTTAATAATGTCTTTTTCTTTTAAATATTCTAATATTAAAGATATACTTCTAAATAGTTTGTTTTTTGATATTTTTTTTAAGAATAAGAGACCTTATTCTAGAACTTTGAGAAAACAAGAGATTTTTCACCTAAAAATTTGAATTTGTATACGTCATTTAATACAACATAGTTGAGAAAAAATAAAAATTATACATGTAATCCTGTTATCTCCACTTAGTGTGACGTTAAAGATTGAACTTTTAAATTGAAAAGCTTTAACATAATACTATCCATCATTTCAAAAGATTTTTCAAAAAAGAAACTATTTAAACATATTTTTATTAACATTTATGTGACCTTCAAAATTTAATATCAATCAATAATTAATATAGAATATCATGCAACACACGTATCAATTAAAAATAGATAAATAAGTAACGAGTAGCAAATAAAGAAACTAATTGAGTGAGAAACGGAAGCAAAGACCAAAAAAAAAAAAAGATCTGAAAGCCCTTCCCACAAGCAAAGAAGAAAAAATAGTGCTTCCAAGGAGATTCGAATTCTCGATGCTCCCATTGACAAAGATGTCATCCACCAATTGAGCCATTCAGCATATTATTCACTAGGTGGCAGATATGATATATATCAATATATTATACTTATATACATATATATACAAAGTTTTAACCGAGGCCACTGAGTGTCGTGGCACCCCCACCCATTAAGCTAGATCCGCCCATGGCCGCACGAAGTGCCTTTGTTCCCCTGCTATATATAGTTGTATTAAGCTTAAGCCCGATAATTAACTTCATAATTAGAGCTGTCAAAATGGGCTGGTCCAACCCAACCCTAACGCGCTAGAGAGTTAAATGGGTTGGGACGGGCTAGCCTTTTTAATTAAAGGGCCGATAAAATAGCAACCCAACCCAGCCCTAAGTGGGCCACGGGTTGGGACGGGTTGACCATTCAACAAAAA
The DNA here is from genome assembly GCA_029582725.1 of Solanum chiquidenum. Lineage (NCBI taxonomy): Eukaryota > Viridiplantae > Streptophyta > Magnoliopsida > Solanales > Solanaceae > Solanum > Solanum chiquidenum. The sequence continues at coordinate 6,683 of JAJOOS010014723.1, read as the reverse complement.
AAGGGACAACATTTTCCTTTTAGAAAGGGAAAATGCATAAGTACCCCCAGCCTATACCCGAAATTCCTGAGACACACCTAACCTTTACTAAGGTCCTGTTGACACCCAATTTTGGCCCTCCACAATTTAATTAATTTTCAAGCTTCTTAAATTTCGAACAAATTGAAGTAATCATTTTGGAAAAAAATCAATATTACTTTTGAAATCATTTTTCAAGGCAATTTTCCATTTTTACTATAAAATATATCTCTATATACTTAAATATAGATTTATATAATTTTTCAATTTGAATAAATAGCTAGTAAATCGATTTACCAAAAAGAATAGAAGTTTTAATTGAGTATAATTTATTTTTCTAAAAAATAAATTTGACTAATTCATGAGTTAATTGGTATAGTCGATCTTTTATTTCAAAGTTAATTATTTTATTTTGTTAAGAAGCTCGTTAATTGATTTATATTAATCCGTCCTATCTAAATTTTAGTCGAATTCACCAATCAAATCTAGCCACTCCCATTTCACCTTAAACCAAGATTTGGGCCAGCTTTCTAATTTGAACCCAAGTTCCAATTTCAATTAACCTTCCCAGCCCAATTCCTCCATATAACCCGGCCCACTTTCTCTTCAACAAAGAAGACCCAGACTCCAACAATACCAACACCCACATAGCGTATACCAGCCAACCCGACTCCCACCCGCGTCTTCTTCTTCATCGCGAAGAGATCCAGAAAACTCGACCCTGCAGCAGCGACCCAGTAAAATCGCGACCCAAATCCAAAAAAATGGAATCGAATCGCAAAAAAACCGTGTCCAGCAGTAGCGCGTGTCGCGCCCCTGTCCCTCTCTCCTTATCCTCTCGTACAACAATGTACTCGAATCAGCCAAGTGGAGCGATCTCGCATCTCGTTCGTACTCCTCTTATAAATCAAGGGTCCTCCTTTCAGTTCCGTTGTTGATCGGTACTATTTTGAACTGTCTCAACTTTATCCACTCCAGAAAAATTTGAAATATCAGCTTTTCCCACATCGTTTTTAACAAGAAATTCCCCTCTAAATCTCTCCTATATAAACCCTACTCATTCACTGTTCAAGGGGACATTTTTTGAGACCTAAGAGTACCCCTTAGAGGTTTGGGAACTCTTGGTTCAGTAGTTTAAAATTTTGTGGCTTTTGTGGCCATTCGAGTTGAAGAGTTGGAATCGTCTACACAACTCGTCGTCCCGGTTCACTGCTCAGGACCAGGTAATTCCCTTTTTATGTTTCTTTCATTTTCGCATTTGTTTCCCTGGCTTATTGTTGCAATCTGGTAGCTAAGTTTGTATGTATAAATTTAGCATTTTAGGTTGATTAGTAATTAGTAGTTACTGCCTTCATTATTGAAATAAGACATGCGAGATAGTTATGTCTTCCTCTCTGTTAATTTAATTCAGCATTTGCTATCGTCTTAGGATAAGTTTAATCAGTGTTGAATGGCATTAGAGTTTTTTTTTTGTTCAAGAATTCCTAGTTGTTATGTTGTAGCCTGTAACTTGGATTCATTTTGATTTGGAAAGCTTTCTAAAGTAGTTAGTTTCTCTTGATTGTCTCATCTATCTTAGTTGTAATAAAATTGAAATATGGAATTGTACACTCCCATTCATTATCAGTGAAATCCCCATTTCCTTATCTAACCCTTTATGTGTTCAAACTTTCATTTCAATGCTTAACCGTATGTGTTTGAATTTCCGTTTATTAGTAGAGTATTAAATTTTTTCCTAATGGCTACATTCTGTCCAGTTTGTAGATTTAACTTTACTTTTTTTTATTTTTTTTATGTGTTTGTAAAGCATAAAGTCTTTTATCCTAGTACCCATATATATGTATGTGATTCCGTAATCTCCCGCGAGTTAACCTTGGTCTATTGTTGAGTTTAAAACTTGTTTCTTGTATAGTATAGAATATAAGTTTGGTTCCTTTCTCTTTTAAATCTTGTTGATAGCTTAGTTGAAATGGTGTGCATCCATAGTCTAGTTTTCCTTATTTTCAACATGTTTGTTATCTCTGATTTAATGTGAATATGAAATAATCGTAGCCATTTTTTTTTTTTATTTTTTTTTATTTTTTTTTGTCTTTTTGTTCAATTTCCAGCATGCTCACCTGCAATTTAAATTTATTGTTCCTTGCATTAATATGCCTCAATATTGTCTAAAGTTATAGATTTATTTCGCGATTAGGAGACAAGTTTTTAATTCATCACCTTTTTAACTAATAGTGAGTTGGTATTTGTCAAATGTTAGTTCACTATTGGTTGCTTAGCATGGTTTAATTTTCCTATTATTTCAAAGTGATTAGAACCTTTGCTCCACTAACATAACATGTTTTTCCTTCATTGTTTCTGTCTAAACTTCTATTTGATTAAACTAAGAGTCTAGTCTTTCCCTAGCCTAAGTTGAATTTTCATATTTTAAGTCATGTCTTGTTTTAGTATTAACTCCATAATTTGTTAATGCACCTATCAATTTGAGGTTTGATATTTGGAGTCATGTTGATCTTGTAGTAGCCATTATAAGTTTCTCATCCTTTCGTAATTCAGTGTAGGTGTGGAAATTTATGCCTTAGGTCTTTTTTTTTTCCTTCTGCCAATTAATTTTATTTAAAGGCTAACCGGTTTGTTGATAAAAATTTAGCTTTAACTTTGTATATATGCGAATTTGGTGGCTGTGATTTTAACCTTTTGGGATGCTGCTTTAAATCCAATTCCTTAGTTGTCATTTGTAGTGCTCACTGTGTTTAAATAGCAAAATCCATGTGTGACGGTTTCCAAAACTAATTATTTGCTTTATTCCTTTGTTAATTACTATATGGTACTAATGTGTTGATTGTTGTTTAAATGGTCCTTATCTCATGATCGGTTATTATGAGGAGATCTTTGATTGCCATTTCTTTCTTTTTTTTTTCTTTTTTTTTTTAGAGGTACATCTTGGTCATGAAATATTCTTAATTCTTATTGACTTTAAGTTGTAATTTTACTTGCCTTATGATTAATTCCAACATGTTAAGGCAGTAGCTCTTTGGTAATAATGGGTTTGTTGTTTAAATTGTGTTGAAGGACAAGTTGTTGAATTGATTATCCTTGAGCTTTATATCTTAGTTTATTAACAAATTTGTTCGTCTACTAATCTTTTTTTTCCCACATTTTCTTACGCATGAACACCCTCTCGTTGAGTCCAATTGGACTCCGCCTCTTCCATACATCCCTTATTTTCAAGTCAAACCTCCGCCAAATTAAGGGAGGAAAGCCAAGTTTATTGGGTTGAGAACCCAAAACAAAGCAAGGAGCAGCCGCCCTAAAGGGCTAGTAATAACATTTTGGACTTAAAAAGTCCTACCAACAACAATTTGCACGAAGAGATTGAGCCAAATCCATTACATGAACAGAAGCTTTGGATTAAAAAATCCAATTTGGATACAGCAGTAGCAGTTTACAGCAGCCAATTAAAGGCTGAAAGTTAGGCGAAAAGCCTGGTTTTCTCTTTACTTGTTTATTCTTATATTGTTATGTTTGGTTCCTATTTTTCTCTTATCATTGTTTGTTAACTCATTTTCTCAACTAAGATGGATTGTCGGAGGGATTTTTATTTCATATTATGTCGTTTGTTTACTTTAAAAGTGCCGAATTTCAAAATCTCATTTTAAGTTAACTAATTTAAGCTTATAAAATGACTTGAGAACCTTTTATGTTCTTTCATAGTTATTAAAAAGCTTTGAATCCATGTTTATGAGTTTGAACTAACTATTTAGTTCAAATTTTTGAATAGGATAAAATTGTTAAGTTTTTTAAAATAAATTGGTTGTCTTTTAATTTAACTTGGAACTTTGTATGAATGACTTAAAGATTTTTAATATCCTTTCATAGTTGTTAAACAAGGTCCTTTAATCCATGTTTATGAGTTTGAATTAATTGTATGGTTCAAAGCATGACTAAGGATAAAGGTTTTAAGTTAGGATTATTCTTGAGATTTTTAGAAGTATCAAGAGATTTTCATCTAAGTTTAAACGAGATTTTTATAAGTAACTCATTTTTACAAAGTTAACCAAATCTTTAAATCCGCCGGTCAATCGCATGTTAGCGGATTCTCTAAGATGCCTAAACCCTTCCTTAGAGAATTATTTGAACTCTTACCCGACTTTGGTTTTATTCAAAATGTTATCTTTAAGAAATTCCCTTTTTAAAGCGGTTTTCTTAACAAAAATTGCCAAAGTTGCGAAATTGACTTCGAAACCTTAGTTTTCGAAATTGGATCGTAACAGGTCCTATTATCCCCCTGAACTTATTTTTTAATTAACTTTCTACCCCTTTTCGGCATACGTGACACTATTATTGAAAAAAAGTCAACACGTGCTGGGCCCACAAAATAGTGCCACGTAGGCTGAAAAGGGGTAAAAAATTATATATAGTTCAGGGGGTAATGGGACCTTAGTAAAGATTAGGTGTGTCTCAGGGATTTCGGGTATAGGCTGGGGGTACTTATGCATTATCCCTTTTAGAAATGATACGAACGTTGATGTACATTTCGATGGACACGACGTCAATACATACATAAATTCATTCATGAATTACGCATATTTCAGTGAATATTTACAAAACAAATACATAATAGCCAAGATACAACATTCATAAGATTTATCCGAGCAAAAAAACATTACATGATCATTATTTACATAAACAAGGCAATAAAGGAGAAGTGAAAAAAATTAGGCATAAAAACAAAAGTAAAAGAGGTCAAAGATTCATAATTATAATAGAGTAATGAACTTGGGTTAATAAGAAAATTTAGTGGGCTAATGACCCTAAAATGTAAAAAAATATGTAAAAAATATAGTCTTGATTTTATATTGATATTTTAAAAATATTTATTGGAAAAATCTTAACAAGTAAAACACTACTTAAAATATATATAATAAATATTTTCAAAATTCACAGTCCGCGGGCTGGCCTCTAAGGCTTGCGGGTTGGGCCTACGAGGCCAGTGGGCCAAATGAGGCTGGGCTAAAAAGTCTCGTTCCTAAATGAGCCAAAAAAATTGAGCCCAACCCCATTTAATTCAAGGATTGGGTTGGGCCGGCCTAGCGGTCCAAGCCCATTGTGACGGCTCTATTCATAATACATTTCTTTTCTTCATTCAAAATCCTGCACACAAATATAGCTAAAAAGAAGGACAACATGGTAGATACATTGACTGAATTATACTCCAAGCTTGCTGGACTGATGTTCATTTTGGGCATAATTCAACAACTTGTCCCTCGTTCTTTCTACAAGCTCATCAAAAGATTGTGGCATCGAATTGAAAATTATTTCTACCCTTATGTCCAAATTACCATCGATGAATACTCTAACGATAAAAGAAATGAAATCTACTCTCTTATGAAAGTTTATTTAGGTACTAAGTCCACTAACGATGCAAAGTATCTTAAAGCTGAAATGTTCAAGAAAAGCAAGTCTTTAGTTGTTAGCTTGGACGAAGGAGAAGAGGTAATTGATGAATTCCATGGTGTAAAGCTTAAATGGAACTCTTGTTAGGATCGTAAATTAGCATGTGTAATACAGAAGCTAACAAAACAACCCTCGAAAGATCATGAGTATGAAAACAAATGAGAAATATATATCAAACGACACAAAGATTTAATGTGGTTCGATCAATCGACCTACATCCACAAAGGAGATGAGCAATCCACTATAAATATGAGACTACAAAATATAGAGAGAAACAACCTCAACTAATTCACTCGAAATACATGGGAGGTTCACACAAGTGATAACGTATCAAGCTTATGACCCACAAATTCTCTCCCTAACCAAAACTCTCAAAGCCCTTAAGACTACATTGTGAATGTTAATTAAGTTAGAAGGAACAAACTTATATTTATAGAGTCTTAAAACCTTTTCCTACAAGAAAATAACTAGCCAATCCAAAACTTTTTCCTAAAATGTAAACCTATTTATGGTAAAAAACTCAGGGCAAATAATACCCAGCAACTCTTACAAGGAAACATTCCCTGATAATTCTCCAGGGGGACGTTCTCAACTTCTGACTAAAAAGAAATGTTACACGCTAACTTTCAATAAAAAATATCAAGACATGGTCACCGGACAATATTTGACACATGTGATGGAAGAAGGCAAGGCCATTGAGTTCAAGAACAAGAACCAGAAGATCTACTCTAACGAAGAGGGGGAGTGGTATTGGTACGGTAAAGGTAAGTACATAGTGTTATCAATCTGCGTTTAAAACAGTACCACTGATTCCAACAAACTTTGCAGAAACACAAAGTTACCAAAGTTTAATGAACCAGTGAAGAACAGAAGAACAAAAATTAATTCACAAAACTAAAATCTGTAAGAACGTACCAGAATCTGGAAAAACAAAATGGAAAGAAGATCATGCCCACTGAATGCACAATGTCCCCTAAAGGAAATTATCCCTCTCTAGTATTTGAGGTTTGATTTGAAATAGGTCCTCCCAGGACAGTGTCACGCCCCGAGACTACCCCCGAGACGCGGACACGGGACCTAGGACCACAAGTGATCCCAAGCTAACCCTGCTGACATGATCATGAGCATACTAAAGATAATAAACTGATGCGGAAGCTAAATCATAAATAAATGAAAAGATGGGGAAAACCCATATACTATAACTGAGATAT
>JAJOOS010014722.1:0-23625 GCA_029582725.1 Solanum chiquidenum | reverse complement strand
ACTTTTGAATCACATTCAGGAAGGACAAGTTTCAGATCATCCCAAATTTCAACATCCCAAATGTCATCTAGGAGGATAACATACCTTTTTATTTTCAAAAGTGATCGCAGGTTGTCCTCCAAATTTTCCTTCCTTTTCTTTTCCGTCAGTCCAACTTCTTTGGCTATGCCAAGTAAGATTTCTCCCGCTCTTGGCTGTTGTGAAACGTAGACCAGTCCAGAACACTTAAATTGATCACGAACATGCCTATAAAGTTTCTTGGCAAGAGTTGTTTTTCCCAGACCGGGCATGCCAACTATGGAAACAACTCCATAATGCAAATCTTGATCAAGTAATTTGGCTTGTAGCATATTGAATTCATCATCCAAATCGATGACCTCTGTTTCATCAGCATGAAGGAATAATCTTCTCCGGTCCGATAGAACACAATCATCATTATTGTTATATGTATCTATGATGTTGTAAGTTGTCCTTATACGGTCAATGTCAATAACCCATCTACGAGGTGTGGGTCCAGATGTGGGTCTGCCTTAGGCAGTATCATGGGCTCATCCACGAAGCCCACCTACGGGGTGTGGGTCTAACCACGGGGCGTGGTTGGCCCACGTGGATGACACCTGTAGGTTCTGAAAATTGGCTAGGTGTCCCTCTTTAGACTACAGGGTGTTACAAAATTAGGCATATTATTTTTCTTTGCATTGAGTAATAAATATTTAATATTCTAATAGCTTATAATTATTAAGGAAAGGAGAATAATAATTAAATTTAAATAGTAAAATAGATTAGAAAATTTAAGGAAAATTTAAATATAAGGAAAGATAGTAATCTATCTATATATAATAGGAGAAGTAAAAAGTGTCACATGTCAGCACCATAAAATTCAACCATTTAAAAGTTTAAAAAATAATTTAAAAATATCTAAATCTGCATCTAAAATTAACCAAAAAGAAAGAATAAAATAGTAACCAGTTAAATAATTTCGTATATTTTTTTCTTCTAAAATTAAAAATTTATTACGATTTCTAATTGTAATCTAAAATTTCCTGTTTTTAAATACAATTCATTAAAATAATTAAAAAAGAAAAACTGAATAAAAGGAAAATTGTACGAAGGACTCTATTTTTTGGGTAATTATTATTTTTTTGTATACAAAATATTTAAACTAACTTTTACAGTTACTCCTTTATAACATGAATAAAAGGAAAACTACTACTACTTCTTCTTCTTCTTCTCCTTCTCCTTTTCCTTCTCCTCCTTCTCCTCCTTCTCATTCTCCTTCTCTTTCTCCTTCTCCTCCTTCTTCTTCTTCTTCTCCTTCTTCTTCTCCTCCTCCTCCTCCTCCTCTTCTTGTTAGTTTGAATAGTCCATATAAGAGATTTCTTCCAATTATGATTTCTACCATTTCTTAAAGCTGCTATAAAACTTCAGGTAGACCACGTAAAGTAAGGGGCTTAAATGCCACATGTACAAAGCCAATATGCATAAATCGATAAATATCTCTATAAGGGGCCAGATCATTTTCAGATAATAATTTAAAATGTATAATGCCATACGACAGACTTAAGAACGATCCAAAAGCTTGGTCAAATGACCATACTGAAGTTGTCAAGAGGATTAAGGTGAAGGTTAAAAACCTCCCATGTCTCACTTTGGTAAATCCAAATTGGGAAAAGACGGTTGAAACCGATGCTTCAGATATAGGATACGGTGGTGTCCTAACGCAATATTCTCCTGATAATAAACGACATTATATTATCCAATTCTATTCAGAAAAATGGAACACAACTCAGAAAAATTATGCCACTGTAGCTAAAGATATTTTGGCTATCGTGAAAAGTGTTCTAAAATTTCAAGGCGATCTTTATAATCAAAAGTTTTTAATAAAAACTGATTGTCAGGCAGCGAAATTTATGTTTAATAAGGATTGTAAACATGATGTTTCTAAACAAATGTTTGCAAGGTGGCAAGCTTTATTGGCTCCATTTAATTTTGAGATTCATTATAAGAAAGGTTCAGATAATAGTCTACCTGATTTCCTTACTAGGGAATACTTAGACTAATTTTTTATTCGTTCTTCTTTTCAGGATGAGACCTTCATGTCCCCCACGAAGGGGAAGATGAGGAAGAACAGGAATAGGAAGAGGAGGTCATATCCTCGCTCAACAAGCAATAAAATACTAGCAGCAGCAAATATTTCTTCTACAAGCGGTCTTAATACAGACCATCCCATGTATAAAGAGTTTATGGATTTTATGCAATCCAAACAAGTTAAGGATCATACTCCCCCAACTTATTCCACAATTCTTGCGATGAAGAAAGCACGGAAGTGTTCGATCAAAATGATAATAAGGAAGTTATACTTCGTTTAGAAAACAATGATTTACGATGGAAACAAGATCCAGGGCAACTAATGGCCAGGTATTTAGATACAATTTGTTATACTACAACCGCGTATAAATACCAGATGCACTATGAGATGATACTCTCAGCAACAGGGTCAGGAGAATTCCAACATTTCTAGCCTGCTAATACAAGAAAAGTTTATAACTTTTCAAAAATCATCATAAAAAAAGTAATAACTCCGGAAGAATGGGGAATGAGCTCATTGAAATAAAGGGATTATATCCACCCTGAACAAAAAATGATAATAAAATATAATTATTGGGATTATGTCAATAGCTTTAATAAAGCTCTATTATATGAGAATGCTAATAAGAAGCATTCATGGTTTATAAAGATTTGTTCTAATGTTTTTACTCAGGCGATCCCTAATTGGTTTTGTAAATGATGGACTTTATACGGTCCTTCGATAAAAATCTTGCCAGAACAATATAAGAATTTATACTCAGAATGGCTTGACGTATCCCCCAAACTTATAAGTTTGGAGCAATGTCAGTAATGTACTTTTTTATAGAATTCTCAATTCCATGGATTCTGAAATGGAATGTAGAAGTTCATAATACTTCTGAAGGGTGCCCATGTTTACAACAGACTTTTTATACAAAGTTCTGGAGCAAATTGATTAATAAGGATCTTGATGGAAAAGTTCATGGTCAGGAAATTCTGGACTTAATAAATGATACTATTAATAAATATTATGTTTAGGAAATATCAAAACCACAAGAAGATACTCTTAGTCCTTTTAAACAAATTGCAAGGAAACTTCACATGAAGCAGGGAATAATATCCAAATCAGAGGCTATAGCATTATACATGAAAGAAGTCAAGAAAAACTTAAACAAAAATCTTGATATTGATATCAGAGATGATATATCTATGACATCAACAAGCCACACCAATCAGGATGATGAAACGTGTATGGAAGGAGAAGCCCAAAGTGATCATAACACTGAAGAAATTGATATTGATGCTCTTTTAAAAAAATTCCAAGAGTAAGTGGAGGAATCCTCCGACAAGGCTATCTGCAAAGGTAAAATATGAAGACCCCACGTGGCAAAATAATTGGGGTAATAAACCAAACAACTTTAATAAAGATGAAGACTTTTTAGAAGACTCCAAAAGACTTTAATAAAAGTAATGTAAGGGTGCCGAAAGTTATGTCGGCCATATATTTTAGTGGAGAAGGTCACGCCTGTTTGTCGGCCTTATCTCTTCATTATTGGCCATTGTAAAGTGTGTGGGCCATTTTTTCTTATCTCTTAAGATTCCTCAGTATCTATATAAGAGGAAATAAGTTTTAGTTAAGAGGCAGGTTTTAGAACCTCTTCTCTCTCTATCTCTCTTTGTAATATTTTCTTTGTAAGATTTTAAGTTTGAATAAATAAAAGTTTGAAGTTGGGTTGATACATCGTCGTGCACGGAGTTCTACTCCAAGGTACTATTTTTATTAAGTTTTTTTCTTTTATGTACTTAGCCTAAATGATAGGCTAAACGTTTTGTGTTGAGCTATAACATACTAGGTTACTATAAGAACTAGCATTTGTGTCTATTATGACGATAGATTAATCAGTTAGACTAAAGGCAAGTTTATGAAAGGCTGTCGAAGTAATCCGTTGGATTACCCGTTGGCCAGGTGGGCTCAGAGCGGACCCGAATAGTAGAAGTTTTCATTACCTATTGCCAGGACTACCTATGTTCATAAAGGTCCCTTGTAGTCTGATTGTGCGATCCATTATTTATGTGGTATCAGTGGCTATAGAATTATACATGGAAGAAGTCAAGAAAGACTTAATCAAAAATCTGGATATTGATATCAGAGATGATGTATCTATGACATCAGCAAGCCACATCAATCAGGATGATGAAACATGTATGACAAGAGAAGCCCAAAGTGATCATAGCACTGAAGAAATTGATATTGATTCTCTTTTCAAAAAATTCCAAGACCAAGTGGAGGAATCCTTCGACAAGGCCATCTTTAAAGGCAAAGGCAAAATATGAAGACCCCACGCGGCAAAATAATTGGGGTAATAAACCGAACAACTCTAATAAAGATGAAGACTTTTTAGAAGACTCCAAAAGACTTTAATAAAAGTAATGTAAGGGTGCCGAAAGTTATGTCGGCCATATATTTTAGTGGAGAAGGTCACGCCTGTTTGTCGGCCTTATCTCTTCATTATTGGCCATTGTAAAGTGTGTGGGCCATTTTTTCTTATCTCTTAAGATTCCTCAGTATCTATATAAGAGGAAATAAGTTTTAGTTAAGAGGCAGGATTTAGAACCCCCTCTCTCTCTATCTCTCTTTGTAATATTTTCTTTGTAAGATTTTAAGTTTGAATAAATAAAAGTTTGCAGTTGGGCTAATACATCGTCGTGCACGGAGTTCTACTTCAAGGTACTATTTTTATTAAGTTTTTCTTTTATGTACTTAGCCTAAATGATAGGCTAAACGTTTTGTGTTGAGCTATAAAATACTAGGTTACTATAAGAACTGGCGTTTGTGTTTATTATGACGATAGATTAAATAGTTAGACTAAAGGTCAGACATAGGTTATCCAGACAGGTTTATGAAAGGTTGTCGAAGTAATCCGTTGAATTACCCGTTGGCTAGGTGGGCGCAGGGCGGACCCAGATAGTAGAAGCTTTCATTAACTATTGACAGGACTACCTATGCTCATAAAGGTCCCTTGCAGTCTAATTGTGCTATCCGTTATTCATGTGGTATCATAGCCATGGACTTATAGTAGCCATAGGTGGTATAATTCAACACACTTTTCATCTATGAATATCACAAAGGGAAGATCTACTGTTAAAAATAGTAGGAAAGAAGAATATGATATACCACAACATCTGGATCTACTTAATAAGTGGACGGTTCCTAAGGTTCCCCCCTCCCCCCGTATTATATATCATATGGGTACTTTTGAGAAGCTTGGTCTCAAACAGGTGGTTAAAACCACAGAGGAAACTATTATTATTGATAGTGATCACCAAACTTTTAGATTATTATCTGAAAATGATCTGGCCCCTTATAGAGATATTTATCGATTTATCCATATTGACTTATTACAGGTGGCATTTAAGCCCCTTACTTTATGTGGTCTACCTGAATGTTTTGTAGCATCTTTAAGAGATGATAGAAATCATAACTGGAAGAAGTATCTTATAGGGACTATTCAAACTAGTCTAGCCTATGGACCAATTTATTTTAATGCTTATCCTAACTTACAGATCTCGTTGCAAGATGAGAACTCGCTTAGTTCTGTTATGTTGAATGTTAAACTTCATGGTTATAATTATATTCCTGGTACTGAAATTGTATGCATTTGTTATAGAATCTATTACAAACTTTTACACACTCTAAATCCTATGTGTAAAATGATTGATTTCAAAAATGAAACTATTTTGATAGAAACTATTTTTAGGAAATCTAAGGTTGTAACCCGAAGACCTATCAAGTGGGAAGAAATTGATTTTCCACAATAATGGGTTATTGAGGGAGCAGCTATTCCTAAAAATAATATTAATGATGAAGTTTCAAAAATTGAACAGTTGAATAATGGAACTGTAAAAATAAAATTTTATGATTTTATTGTGATAAATAATAGGTATGATCGTAGCAACATATCTTCTAGGCTTACTAGATCTGACTCATCTTATATCTCTCCTGTTGATTATATTGTACAGGTTCCTTCTAGAGCATCTACTTCTCAAATTAGATAAAATCACAGATGTGGTAATATAAAAATTGATAGAGATAATTTTGATATAACTGAATCTGAAATGAATTTCCCAGATGGGTTAAATACATAAATTGTTTTTTATGATGACTGAAAAATAAATTGATTTTAGTCCGGGATCTCCGGCAAGAGCCAGTATTGCTAAAGATTTTCGGCAATCCAAATGGAGGCCTTTGCGAAAATGGTTAATGTTAATGTACAACACTATCTGTAAAACTAACAAGAATAGTGATAAGACTATTGCAGTTATGATAACTGCAGGGTTTACATGCCAGTTGAAAGGTTGGTGGGATAACTATCTCAACCAACAACAACGAGATACTATTCTACATGCAGTCAAACAAGAGGGACAAAAGGTCACTCAAAATGCTGCTTATACCCTGGTTCTTAATATAATAGAACACTTCTCAGGAAGATGGTCGGATAATAGTGAGACCATTAGGACTTTGCTTCAGAATTTGAGGTGTAAGACCCTTACATCTTTCAGATTATACAAAGATGTTTTCCTAAGCAGAGTAATGGAGTTGCCAGAGTGTAATAGCACTCATTGGAAATCCAAATTTATCGATGGATTACCAGCCCTCTTTGCAGAAAGGGTTAGGAAAACCCTTAGGGGAGAACAACATATTATTAACTATGAAGATTTTACCTATGGAAAACTCATAAGTGCCTGTGTACAAAAATGGATTTCATTATGCAATGAAATCAAGTTGAATAAACAAATCAAACGGTATCGTCTAAATGAGAGACAACAGTTAGGGAAATTTTGTGAGCAGTTTGCTTTAGATATCCCCAAGAATAAATCCAAGGATAAGGAGTATTCTCCTAAAAATAAGAAATCTTCTAAGAAATATTACAAAAATTATAAGAGAAAAAGAATTGAGTGAAAAGAAAGACGAGCGGTCGGGAGGAAAGAAGAAAGAAGATTTTATAAATCTAAACGGAAGTATGATAAGTCAGATACTTGTCACAAATATGGAAGGTTTGGCCATTACGCGAGGGATTATAATGTCAAGGAAAAGATAATAAGCCTTGACATTGAAGATAATATTAAGGATTCTCTTTATAAGATTATGTTTAACTCTGATTCAGAGAAATCGGAAACAGAGTATAGTAGCCAAGAAGAATCCTCTACAAGCGAAGACCTAAAAGCTCTTCAGCAGGAAGATTATATGTCTTTAGAAGATGAGTGTTTACCTTGTCAATAAGGACTAGAATGTGAAAAGGAAGAAGAAGAAGATCTTTATAAGATCTATTCCCAGTTCAAAGAATTGAGTCTCAATGTCATTGATAATGACAAAGTTATTGAGTTTTTACAAAGCATAAAAGATCCAGAGATAAGAGCTCAAATTATTGATAAGATTGATAATACTTCCACTCCAGGGTATTATGTCAAGGAAGAAATTCCTACCAGAGAAGGTTCATACACCATGGCAGAAGTTAAAAATCTCCTACTCGAAAGGAAGAAGCTTATTAGCTCTCCTACTACCATAAAAGATTTGAAAGAGGAGATTAATAATCTCAAGGAAGATATTCATCGTCTCAAAGAAAAGAATGTGTAAGCAGGACAAAATCATTTGATATCTTTTGTTCCATGGTTTATGTGTAAGCATGTTCATATAAAGTTATTCTAATCAAATAACAAGAAAGATAAAATCAAAATTCAATCAAATTTGTTTCAGTTCTTTTATCGATGACATGTTAATATTATTTTTTTTCAAATTGCAACACAGAGATGAAATGTGTACTTCATGAATTTTATTCTTTTATGATTCAAATGGATAACAAATGATACATGTTAGTTTCATCTACTTCAAGTTTGAACTATCAAGTTTGAAGATACAATGAAATTTGATTTTGTGTTGTATAATTATGGCACGTTCTAGATTACGAGAGGTAACATGTCATTTTTAATAATTTAATGAAATTTGATTGTTTGTGTTGTATAATTATGACATGTTCTAGATTACGAGAGGTAACATGTCATTTTCAATAATTTAATTACTTATGCACATAAATATTTTTTGTTTTACAATTCATTAAATTTTATTATTTGCAGATGTTCTGATTGCACGATTTAATTGGTAATATCATTGTTTTATGTATCTTCATGTTAAGTTCATTAAATTTTATTATTTGCTATTTGAATTTTTTTTTTTCACTTTTGGGATTTGTTTTGGTTATTTATTTAATAGATTGATAGATGAGGCAGCGGAAATAAATACAGACAAATGAATAATTATCATTTTTATATTTTTACTATCTTAATTAAGGATAAAGGTTCGAACTATCTTCTCGATCCAGAAAATTTTACCTTTTTTGTGCGATTTTATTTTCTCTTTTTTTGTTATGGTGCTAATTAGTTTAAGGGCATTGGACATTATTTATCTAGATAACCTTTTCGAAAGAACAAAAATACTCATATATATTACTAACCTTAGATGTTAACCAATACATTAATGCTTTTCTTTCTATATATTGCTTTCACTTTTTGTAATTGAAAGAAAGTATAATCTCCTTTCTTATGTTGCTGCAATAATGTTAGATGTTCTTTCTTTACCTTTGTATATTTATTTTTTTATTATGTAAATCATATTTTTAGTATTAAATACATGAAACTTACAATATAGAATTATACTATAATATATGTATGTTAACTTGATGAAGTTCAAAAATTTTGCAATGAAAAAAAAGATAAAAGGGATAATAGATCTTTGCACTTTCTTAATTTTTTTCAAATTGTTTCAATATTATTGCATTCGTAATTTTTTCTATAATAGATAATTATATGCATGTCTCCTAATAGGAACAAGAAAATACATGTCCTATTCCTTTCACGAAGGTAACACAAATTGAAGATAATGTTGATCTTAAAAAAAATGATCTTTATGTTTATGCATTTCAAGTTAGTAGTCTTTTTTTCTCTTCTTGATTGAGGTAATTTAATTTTTTTTTTCACGTGAATTCCCTCTCAAAATTTAATCTATTTAGTAATTTTATATTATATTATAATTTATTTATTTATTGATGCTAATATCAGAACGTGCCACAATTATTTATTAACCTATATGCTACTGGAAAAAAAAAATCATATTCCACTTTATCATTAGAAAGAGTTTTAGATGATAACATTGAGGCAACAAAAAATTATCTGTAATGACGTATTTTTTTTGTTGACTTACTTTTTTATTATGATATTTTTAAAAAAAAATTGTTGCGTTGCAGGTAAATTAACATTACAACTCTTATACCTGCTTTGGATTTGCTGGAGTTTTTTTTACCTTGCTTTAATTTAACTTGTTTTGTTGAGCTTTTTTCTCTTTAATTATGCAGGTTTAATTAATTATATCTAGATTACATGTATAGTTTACCGATTAAGTTTATATAATTTGTCATTATAGAAAAATAATTTTACCATTACGTATAATAGTTAGTTTTTTGTAGTTATAGAATTTCAAGGATATGAAGTGCGCAATCATTATCTATTGAGAATGCTATCGAATTTTTAAATTTTGACTCTAGCTCTTTGATTACAATGGTAATAGAAAATGCATTTATACTATTATTATTATTATTATTGTTACCAAATTTAGACAATAAACTAAGCTTATATATTGATTTATTTACATAAATATCATATTATAACATATCAAGGTGCTAAACCTTTTCATTCTCTCAACAATATTATCTTATAATAAGTTAAATTTAAAATTATCATTCAATCAATATTTATGATTATATTTACCAAATAACCGTGCAACGTGCGGGTACGTATACTAGTAAATATAGTTGGACAAATAATAATTTTGTTGGATTAATTTAAAATTTTTAAAAATATCAGTGGCGGTTCAAACCGTTGTAATTTAAGTTTGAACTGTCGCTATTAAAATATTTAATATGAGTATTATAAAATGTCGTATTATTTTATATGTGTGGCGGTTCTTGGAAACCGTCGTAACAAAACCGCTGCAATGTGTTCCCCTCTCTATCATCTCAGACCGTGGTACCGAATTCACAACCAAGTTTTGGAGGAAATTACATGATGAATTGGGCACACGACTCACTTTTAGTACAGTCTTCCATCCACAGACAGACGGGCAGTCACAGAGGACTATTCAAGTGTTAAAAGACATGTTAAGGGCATGTGTGATTGAATTTGGAGGGCATTGGGATAAGTTCCTACCTTTGTGTGAATTCTCCTATAATAATAGTTATCACTCCAGCATAGATATGACACCATTTGAGGCACTCTATGGGAGGGGATGTAGATCACCCATAGGATGGTTCGAGGCTGGAGATGTGAAACCATTGGGGGTAGATTTAGTGAAGGATGCTCAAGATAAGGTGATGAGTATTCAAGCTAAGATTTTAGCAGCCCAGAGTAGACATAAGAAGTATGCAGACCATAAGGTAAGAGACATGGCATTTCAAACCGGTGAGAATGTTCTTCTTAAGGTATCACCCATGAAAGGGGTGATGAGATTTGGCAAGAAAGGTAAGCTAAGTCTGCGATACATTGGTCCCTTTGAGGTTCTTGAATGTGTAGGACCGGTGGTGTATAAATTGGCTTTACCTCCTAATCTATCGGGAGTTCATCTGGTATTTCATGTGTCCATATTGAAGAGAAATCATGGTGACGGGGATTACATCATTAAATGGGACTCAATTTTGTTAGACAAAGACCTACAATATGAGGAGGAA
This sequence comes from Solanum chiquidenum, assembly GCA_029582725.1. NCBI lineage: Eukaryota > Viridiplantae > Streptophyta > Magnoliopsida > Solanales > Solanaceae > Solanum > Solanum chiquidenum. The sequence continues at coordinate 12,784 of JAJOOS010014722.1, read as the reverse complement.
CCGATTGCAATTCTTGATCGTGATGTGCACAAGTTGAGGACCAAAGATATTAAGTCTGTGAAGGTTCAATGGAAGCATCGTCCAGTTGAAGAAACTACTTGGGAGACCGAGAGGGACATGCGAGACAAGTATCCCCAGTTGTTCGTCGATTCAGGTACAACTTCATTCCTTCCTTAGCCTATTTTTCCTAAGTTTGTCACTCGGGGACGAGTGATGGGTAAATTGGTATCTATTGTAATGAACGGATTCCGTCGTTATAGGAAAGCCAACTGGGAAAATTTTTGGGTTGAAAAACTTTTTCGTAGTAACTTGAAATTTCCCAACCTAGTCCAGATTTGGACGAAATTGGAGTCCTTGAGGTGTAGGGAAATATGGTAGGAATCAGGTGATCTAATTATGATTTTGATTACATGAGTAGTTAGATAAGTTGTTAAGGAATCCGTATGACTTTACGAAATTGAATTCGGGTGAGTAGAACTCTCGGAATTGATCTTAGCGTGAACGGTATTTTTTGAGCATCGTTGGCTAAAGGTGTGTAGTGAAATGGGGGTCTTGGAAATTATTAAATAGCTCACTGGTTTCGTGCAAGCCGCTGGAGTGGGATTTCTGCCGCCAGGGCGGGGCCGTTGTAGTGGGGTGAGGACCGCTGTGGTGGGTTCGACGCGACTTAAGGTCGTAAATAAACCCCAAAATGTCTTTATTCTGCACTTTTTGATTTTGAGAGCTAAGGAACGAACCCCAGGCGACTCTTGACAGGTTTTCACCATTCTTGAGGCTAAAAGTAAGCTTTTCACTCCCCGAATCCATTTTTTTGATCCGTATAACGTAATAGAATGGGTAATTATCGATGGGGAAGGGTTTTGATCTAGATTCTATGGTGGAAACAATCCTATTTTGGGTGCTTGGGATCATGGGTATGATCTAGGGTTGTTAGAATTGTTAGTAATCCGGGTACTTAGTGATTGTTTATTGATTCCCATATTATATTGATTGTTTGTAGACCAAGAACAAGCGGAACGAATCTGAAAAGGGAAGGATCAAGTTTCTTAGGGTTTCAAGCTTGTTTCGAGGCAGGTGATGGTTGTGATTCTATGATTGTGTGATGTATGTTTGTTCTTGCTTCATTATGATACATGTATGTATGCGAATATTGCATTATTGATCACACTTGTTGTAAATGAGATAGATGAATAACTATATATCGTGAATCACTTCGTGATTGTATGATTATTGAGAATGTACTTGTGATTGTGATTATGGTGTGTTGATTGGATCGGATACCGCGTTCCGGTATACTAATTGAGATCGGTTGCCACATTCCGACATAATTATGGGATCGGGTTCCATGTCCCGACATAAACATTGGATCGGGTACCACGTTCCGGTATGCTAACAGTTTGGGTTTGGGTTTCATGAGAGGACCAATGACTTGTTATAAATGTATATTGTTGAGCATGTGATAATCGATATTGTATATGTTCGGTATGTTGTATTGACTCACTTATGTTACACTTAGTGGGATAGCCGCGTGATCCTACCAGTACACTGTGGTTCTGTACTGATACTGCACTTGCTTTTTCTTTGTTGAGTACAGGGCATCTTCAAGTGGCTATTGACAGACCTCTCTTAGAAGATCATTGATCATCATTCGAATTCAAGGGTAAGCCAGTTCTTCCAGGCTGCTATGAGTTCTCCTTTCGTCTATGTCCACATTTCGGACTTAGACCTTTCTAGTTAGCTATTAGTTGTTAGTTTGGGGTTGTGACCATTCTTGTTTAGACTTGTTGAACTTTAGATGTTTTGGTACATTGACTTTCGGGTTCTAGGTATTACTTCCGCATTTGTTTAGTTGATAGACTTTTGTTTGGAGTTTATGGAAACTCCCTATTTCTTTCTTTAGTATTTGACTTGTTTCGCATTCTTAATGCTTTAGTTTTTGGTTTAGTTGCTTGGTTTGGGTTGTAGTAGTGGTTCTCCCATCGGAGGGTTAGTGTGGGTGCCAATCACGATGGTCTGGATCGTGACACATTCGTAGATACGGTGCTATAATTTATTGAGGTCGGCGACCTTATTTTCTTATTTTCCAATTTAAAATTTCTTTTTTTCAAATGTCTTTTAAACATGCTTTACAATTTGATTAGTTTTTCGTGAATAGCTTTCTATTTTGTAAAATCTAATTATACTATGTAGGTGAATGAAAACGAATTTGAGAAAAATAAAGTGGCCGCTCCCTTCTATATACTAAAATGATTGTTCAAGATAAACAAACATACAATCTTAGTAGATTGGTTTCAATGGAAGAAAAATAAGATTTCTTACGCATTTTTTTGTTTACTATATTTTAAAAAGATAATAAGAATATTGATGTTTTCTTATTTTTTCTGTTCTTACCGGATTAGTGCATGCTAAACTTATGATATCAATGGAGGTGGATTCAAGAGTGGATTTTTTTTGGTATACAATATTAAGTAATTTACGTTGATTTTGTAGTTTTTGTTTGCTTTCTAGATTTAATTTTTTTTGTTGTTTGTTTAATCCTTTTAACCCGAAGTCCCCAATATATATTGCATAGGATACTACTATACCCGTCATAATGATTATTTTCAGTCAAAAAGCTAGAAAATTTAAATGTTTTTTTTATGATGGTTACGAACTTTGTGGTGACTAGGTGAACAAAAGATGCACACTATATATATAATTTTGAATCGTATCATATTATTCTGATATTATTCAATAACTTCGAAAAGAAATTCTCTTTCAATCTATGAATTACCTATGTCCTTTAATGTACCATATTTTATGTTATTCTTTAGAAATACAATAATAACTTAAATTTATGAATAAATGTGATTGCATGTTTGGAGCTACAAGCCTTAAAGGAAAAAATTAATTCAAGGTTGTAATATGTATCTATCTAACTATACTATTAGCTAAATAAATGAAAAACGAAATAAATCCTATCAAATTGAAAGACCACGTAAAGTTAAAGACATTATATTTTTACTCTTCAATCAAATTCCTTCTTTAGGGATGTATGCTCCAAATTGTGAGGGTATTTTTCACTAAAGGTAGTGATAAAAAAATATTACATTACACCCCCAAAAACAAAACTAAGAAGACAATTAAACAACTTCAACAATGAGTGTCACGACCTGAGCCTACTTCCTCGACGTGGACGACACTCGAGAATCATTGCTGGTTCCCAAGCGAACCCTCATCATGGCTGACTACAAGCGGAAGACTAATTTAAGCATACATAAGCATCAAATTGATAGAAACGTTTAAAAATAGTTTTCTGAATCTCAAAACTTCACTGAATATATTGAGTATGAAACATAAGTTTTAAATAAAATATCTGAAACTGAAAGACTCTTCAAAACTATCTATCTATGAAGCCTCTACAATACAAAGATGAGTGTCGGAACAAGACCCACGACTCTTCAAAAGAACTACTACTGACAACTCATAAAACTGGAGTACTCCGAAAGCAAGGAGGTCTCACTCATAAGCAGACGAGCGGATGAAGCGATTTCGACAGACTCTTGTTGAGGATACTAATAACCTGTATCTGCATCATTAAAAGATGCAAGTCAAATGACATCAGTACATTAAATGTACGAGTATGTAATATAGATGAATAACAAATAACTGAATGAAAGGACTACAATAGATATAGATATATACTCAACTGAATGTAAAGAAATAAAGGAGTGAAATCATTAAAACTTTACAAAAATACTTACTCATCTCTGAACTCAACACATTAAGTGATATAATAAAAATATACTTTTAACTCTATTTAGGAGATTCTCTAACCGACAACCATCACTATGAGCTACGTGATGATACAACGTCTCGCCCGCGCTGCCAGAACTGTCCTATACCTTCTCGGGGTATAGAATACCTCAACTAAGAGGATCCACTAAGCTCTGCCCGAAGGCACTTCAGATTCATCTAAAAAGTATGATCTTGTACCCATGTTGACATACATGGTTTATGAGGAATGTGAGTTGTCTAAACTCATCCTCATATCGGTACTCAATAGTTCTCCCAATAATATATGCTCATGCTCAACGTTTAAAACATACTCTTCCTCTGGTTTGAGATAATTGCTCAAACTATCCTCTTAAAAGAGGTAACTGCTCTTGAAATATCTTTGAATTCATAACTCATTTAGAAATCAAAGTTTCTCTTTTATCAATGTAAAAATTGATACCTTTGGGAATACTTAGTTCGCTTATACTCTTACTCAATTCATACTTGAAAACTCTTTCTAAAAAAATATATCAAAATCATATTGTAATATGATCATTGATGACTCGGGAAGTCCTACTGCATAAACATTTATGGTATATCTAGATACCATACTGCTTAAAGATTGATGGCATACTCGACTGTCATACTAATCATATATTAAAAAACTCATTCTCAAAACTCCTCTTTACTTTTTCAAAAGCTCAGTTTAAAACTCAAATGATGGCTTTAAAAACCTTCTCAAAATTTATAACTCAATTCATAGGGATCATGCGGAATTATGGACATGAAAAACTCAATTTAGGGATCTTAATAGCAATATGAAAACTTAGTACTCAAAACTCATGAACTTAGAACTCAAGAACTCGAAACTCATCTCAAGAATACTCAATTCATAGGGTTAATGTTGAAATATATATATGAACGAATCAACTCAAGAATCTTAATGCATAATATATAGCAATTCAATAATTAGGAATAGAATTTCAAAAAGAAACTGAAACTCAGGAACTCAAGAACTCAGAATCAACTTATCTCAACAATACTCAAATCTAGGGATAGAATCCTAGATTACTATTTTACTGATAGTAAGTAGATGTAGGGAGTGAGGACAATCTAGTCCAACACTATGATAGCCTTACATACATGGAAGAATAAGGTTCTTGAGATTTCTTGAATTAGTTTCTTGAAACTCTTGAAGAGGAATCTTGAAAAAGATTGAAAGAATCTTTAATTGAGTCTTCTACTTTGATTTTTCCTTAGGGTTTGAGAGAGATGAGAATGATGAATTAAAAAATAAAATATGATTTTTTTAGGTCTTTAATTAGTCAAGAAATTCGTTTTGGATTATCTTCGAGGTAAAAAGATAAAAATGACCCTTTTTAATATTTTTCCATCAGCTAATTCGTCACAGGATTTTATCAGGTTACTAAAATTGTCATAACTTTTTACTCAAAACTTGGAATGACGCAAAATTGGTGGCGTTGGAAAGAAGATTCAAATACCTTTAATTTTCTAGGTTATGAGCCACGCAACTCTTTATATTCTAAGAGATATGGTCATTTGAAGTTGACTCATGTAGAATCTTACATCAAAACTTAATCGGTAAGGAAACTTCAACTCAACTTTATGTTAGGGAATTTTAGTGACATTAACATCTAAGAAAATTTAGAATCACTCGGGGAAATCTTATTCAAAGAATGGCTCGAATCTTATTTTAATTTTTTTTGGGATGTTACAATATCTCCCTTTGGGATCATTCGCCCTCCAATGACTGCTGGACTGAGAATAGAAGGGGTTACTCTTACTATATTCAAGCCTAACTCAAAATCACAAAGTACTTAACATAGGGTGATTATTCTGATCAAAATCACAAGATTCGAGTTCTATACCTCAATAGGGAATCTCATCCTAAGAACACTACTCCTTACCACTACATTCAGCTAACCTTGAACTCATATCACGAAACACCTAATGTATCACGCATTGTCTACATGTTACCAACACCACATTCAAGCCTAATACTATAACCACTCCATGGACTCCTACTAATCACTTTTTATAAGAATTCCTCATTCTCTCGCCACTTTTACCAATAGAACTTTCATGCATTATTACCAGAATTTGACTTATTACTCATCGTAAAATTTTATCTCCTTTTCCTCCACATTTATAACCTTAGATGGAATAAACATACCATCACTATCACAATAATAAAATAGCAATCTTATTCGCTATCATCAAACAACTACTATCAACAACACCACTCTCAACTAAAAAGTATCATCGAGAGAGCTTTAGGGCGAAAGATCATAAGCACGATTCATTCGAGATATTTGATATACGAATATGCATGACATACAATATTTTTCTAGACATTAAGAGAAAATAATGAATTTGTGAGACTGGGCGTACTATGATACATGAGTGCTTATATGAATAAGTTCATCTTATGAGGCTGATATCCGTAACTTTATGGAGCAAGATTGAGATCAATAGGCTAAAGGCTTTGCCCCTCATTCTAAAAACTGAGCTTAGATGTGAATCTCTCTGAAGTGTATGGACATAGGTCATAGACACAATTCTGATATTAGGAATATCAACAAGATGTTGTAATAACTTTGCTTGAGGAATATGCAAGATTATGAATGGATTGATATACCTCTAAAACTCATTCCGAAGACATCACTATCTCATTCACAACACTTGACTTGGTTTCTCATCTTATCATCTCCCCCTTAGTTCTAAAGCTAACACTTGAGAGATATGGATCTATTCCATTATCTCTAAACTGATCTACATTCCCTTTACTCTAATACTCGGGAAAGGCTTATCTCACGGCTACTGAACCCTCTAAAAGCAGGTACTAAGACTCCTTCTAAGACCTCTTTCTAAGATATTTCTATTAACCTCTTCTCATTGGCTGATAAGGCCGCTTCATCGAACTCTTAAGAAAAAAGCTCAAATATACTATATAGGTACACATGGAAAATCATTAACTTAATAGGAACCTCGTCTGATTACATACAATCTCGGGTACACCTCTTAATGCTTTTGTTACTCCTATGACTTAGCCACACTTTGTTGCCCTTATCTAAAAGTTAGGATCTCTCACTTGTACCACTCATATTCATTACAACTAACATCCCAATTCCTCACCTACTCTATGTCAAGACTAACATTGTCACCCTCATGTTGCCGTTCTTTTGATCACAACACTCATCTCAAATTCAAGCCTAGTGTCTATTAAAAAACACGGATATCAGTATAATTGCTCGCATACTATGCTAACTTATTACTAATAGATAAAATTAAGAAACACTTGCCCACTAAAACCTCATGAATTAGTCAATCTCTATCTCTCAATCTTCATACTTACAATTTACCGTTAAACTTCCTTTCATAATTTAAGTACTATTTACACACTCACTACACATCATTGCCTAATTAGTTCTATAATCCTTTGAATATTTTGGGCTCTCCCTTAAAAATCATAAGCCTAGCTTAGAACTATAACCTTATGAATACTCCTGCTCTTCTATTCAATACCTACACTTGGTCGTTATTAACACAATGACACATCATCATAAACTCCTTTCGAGTTAAAGTATACTCTAACGCATCCTAACTAGTAACTCTTACTCTACCTCCTATCATGAAATCATCACAAACCCATCACTTCTGAGTCTACCCACAAGGGAAAACTCATCATTAATAGCTCACTAGGTGCATGACTACCATAACATAATTTGCCTCATCACTATCTTCCTTTCTTAGATTACTGAACCTTTGCGTATGCATTCTTCTAACTTTGGGCACTTTTACTATTACTATTTATAACCTCGTAACTCCTATTATCTTTCCAGGTGCAAATACTATCCAAGCTCTAAAACACACTTTCTCATAAAGGTCTCAACTGAAATAAGGTTTAGAGAAGAGAGTACATCTCGCTTTTAGCTTGAGCGCACGATTCATTTGAATAAGAGTGCATTATTTCAAATATGAACACTTAATCTCACTCGCGGCTTCTCATGCCCCTGTGAAGTCTCATGACTTACTCAAGAATTTTGCTCAGAGTAATTCATCGAAAAGGATCTGGCTTTGCTTTTCAACTACCTTGAGTATGAGGGGTAGTCGAATGAATATGAGAAATACATGAGTTTGAATAAGTTCCTTATGACGCATATCTATTGCACGATTTAAAGTATGAAAAAAGGGAAACTTTTCCTAAATGTCTGTAATCCCCCATTTATAGAAGTGGGCCCTTACAACCATAAATAAGATCCTATAGACATGGCTTCATAGACACCCTAGGACACTTGAACTGTGTGCTCTGATACCAAGTTTGTCACGATCCGAGCCTACACCCTAGACATGACCGACACCCAAGAACTATTGTTGGTCCCCAAGCGAACCCTCATCCTGACTGACTATAAGAGGATGACTAACTCAAGCATAAATAAGCATCAAATTGAAAGAAACTGTTAAAAAATAGTTTTCTGAATCTCAAAACTTCACTGAATATACTGAGTATGAAACATAAGTTTTAAATAAGATATCTGAAACTGAAAGACTCTCCAAAAATGTCTATCTATGGAGCCTCTACTATAAAAAGATGAGTGTCGGGACAAGACCCATGACTCCTCAAAAGAATTACTACTAACAACTTAGAAAATTGGAGTACTCTGAAAGCAAGAAGGTCTCACTCATAAGTAGACGAGTGGATGAAGTGATCTCGACATACTCTTGTTGAGAATCCTAATAACATGTATCTGCATTATTAAAAAATGCAGGTTGAATGACATCAATACATTGAATATACGAGTATATAATATAGTTGAATAAAAGATAACTAAATGAAAGGAGTGCAATAGATATAGATATATACTCAACTAAATGTAAAGAAATAAAGGAGTGAAATCATTAAAACTTTACAAAAATACATACTCATCTCTGAACTCAACACATTTAGTGATATAATAAAAATATACTTTTAACTCTATTTGGGAAATTTTCTAACCGACAACCATCACTATGAGCTACGTGATGATACAACGTCTCACCCAAGCTGCCAGAACTGTCTTACACCTTGTTGGGGTATAGAACACCTCAACTAAGTTCATCCACTAAGCTCTGCCCGAAGGCACTTATGATTCATTTAAAAAGTATGATTACGTACCCATGTTGGCATACATGGTTTATGAGGAATGTGAATTGCCTGAACTCATCCCCATATCGGTGCTCAATAGTTCTCCCAATAATATATGCTCATGCTCAATGTTTAAAACCATACCCTTCCTCTAGTTTGAGATAATTGCTCAAACTATCCTCTTAAAAGAGGTAACTACTTTTGAAATATCTTTGAACTCATAACACATTTAGAAATCAAAGTTTCTCTTTTATCAATGTAAAAACTGATACCTTTGAGAATATTTAGTTCCCTTATACTTTTACTTGATTCATACTTGAAAACTCTTTCTCAAAAACATATCAAAATCATATTGTAATATGATCATTGATGACTCGGAAAGTCATACTCCATAAATATTGATGGTATATCTAGATACCATACTACTTAAACATTGATGACATACTCGACAGTCATACTAATCATATATTAGAAACTCTTTCTCAAAAATCCTCTTTACTTTTTCGAAAACTCAATTTTAAACTCAAATGATGGCTTTAAAAAGCTTCTCAAAATTTATAACTCAATTCATAGGGTTCATGCGGAATTATGGACATGAACGACTCAACTCAGGGATCTTAATAGCAATATGGAAACTCAGTAGTCAGAACTTAAGATCTCAGAACTCAAGAACTCGAAACTCATCTTTACAATACTCAATTCATAGGGTTCATGTTGAAATATAGACATAACGAATAAACTCAATAATCTTAGGGGTTGTTTGGTACAAAAATTAATAAAGGGATTAGTAATGAGAGATTAGTAGTGCAGGGATTAGTACTACATGGTTTATTTTTATCAAGTGTTTGGTCAATTTTCCCCACCTCATCTTGTGTTTGGATTGAAACTCTATAAAAAGCTTCTTTCCAATTATACCTCGAATTATTATGTACTTGGGTCAATGTAGATAATTACCAGACAATATTATTTTTTATAACCTTCTAACTAGCTATGAGAAGAACAATTTTGTTGTCATGTTTGCTATTTTTACACTTGAATTATTTGAGGATAAATAATTGTCGTCTTAATAAATTGATCACTCACAAAATGTCATTTTTCAATTTAAAAAAGTAACAATGGTAAAATTGAATAAACCATCTACATTTACACATAAAATTGCAAGTTGTATTTTTAATATATATATATATATATATTAAGATCACAAACGTCATGTACAAATAAACAACCCACATTTCAAATTTGTATTGATTTGTATTGGATTTATTAGTAATAAACAACTCTCTCTAGATAATTTGTAAGCCAATTTATTTAAATAAATTTACTAGTACAAATACAAATCATAAAATCAAGAAAATAAGAAAATAATTAAAATGATTTGAGGGATAATTTTGTGTTTACATAGACTTATCCCATGTTATTATATCCTATGTATTACTAATACCTCCAAATGGAAGGTATTAGTAATACATCCTATAATACCATGCAGGAGGTATGACGAATGTATGGATTAGTTATACATAGGCCCAAATTTCTACCAAACATAGTACTAAATAATACCTTACACAATACATGGACTATTTCTTCTAATATGGCCTACCAAACGACCCCTTAATGCATAATATATAGCAATTCCATAATTAGGAATAGAATTTCAAAAAGAAACAGGGGCTCAGGAACTCAAAATCAACTTATCTCAAGAATACTCAAATCTAGGGATAGAATCCTAGATTACTCTTTTACTGATCTAAAATAGATGTAGGGCGTTAGGATGAACTAGTCCAACACTATGATAGTCTTACATACCTGGAAGAATAAGATTCTTGAAGAATCTTGAAGAGGAACTTGATTAGAAGCCTTGAAACACAAGTTTGAAGGAGAAAAATCAAGAAAACCTTTCTTGAGATTCCTTGAATTAGTTTCTTGGAACTCTTGAAGAGGAATCTTGAAAAGGATTGAAAGAATCTTGAATTGAGTCTTCTACTTAGATTTTTCCTTAGGGTTTTGCCTTAGGGTTTGAGAGAGAAGAGAATGGTGAATTAAAAGAAAATATCTAATTGTTTTGTGTCTTTAAATAGTCAAGAAATTTGTTTAGGATTTTCTTCGAGGTAAAAAGATAAAAATGACTCTTTTTAATGTTTTCCCGTCTGCTAACTCGTCACGACACTGTGTCAGGTTACTAAAATGGTCATAACTTTTTACTCAAAACTCAGATTGACGCAAAATTGGTGTCGTTGGAAAGAAGAATCAAATACCTTTTATTTGAAAGGTTATGAGCCACATAAATCTTTATATTCTAGGAGATATGGTCATTTGAAGTTGACCCAAGTAGAATCTTACATCAAAACTTGATCGGTAAGGAAACTTTCAACTCAACTTTATGTTAGGAATTTTAGTGACCTTAACATCTAAGAAAATTTAGAATCACTCGGTGAAATCTTATTTACAAATAAAGAATGGCTCGAATTATATCTTAAATTTTTTTGGGATGTTACAATGAGAGTCAAAGACAAAACTACAATAAGACATTAGAGGAAAAGTAAAAAATTATACCAAGTAATTTGTGGACTTTTGGAACACAAAATATCTTCCTTTATTGAAACATAGTGTTTAATAATAGTATAACTTACATAAATCTCATAGTGTAAGACCCTAAATTACATCTTATCCCTACTTTTTTCTATTTTACAAAAATCTCTTAAAATATCAGCCATTCGGATACATAAGTTTCATCTGGATACATTAATTGTGATATGTTATAAAACTTGTCTATTGTGCTTCATATGGAATATTAAAGTAAAATTGATTTTTCCCCACAAATCACGCAGAACTGATTTTCTTTCCCACAAATCATGCAGAACTGATTGATATTTTATTTTATTTGAAGAATACTGCATTTTATAAAAAGATACATTATACATGTAATTGTTTCTCAATAACATTTTTTGTGTGATACATAACACAGTAGTGAGTTGATATGTATATGATACATGTAATTAAGTTTGAAAATTGTTGAATTTGATATATATTATGTATCATGTACATATCAATTAATTTGATACACGATGCTTTATCTATAGAATAATAGGGGTTATGTATCAAGTGTATTTATTGGGTAATGTGTATAGGCACATAATCTTCTAATTTAAATAAGTCTAAACAAAAATTAAACACTACAGATACATAACAACAATTTATACATGGTAGATTATACAATTTGAACACGATATATTGAGCATGATGAAATTGTAATGTATCATAATGTTGAAAAGAAGGCATTATACAATAAAAAAAACTCAATAATCTGATCTTCTTCTCCTTCTCAACATATTGATAATGTATAATATTGTTGCTGCATTTGTGGTAGTGCATTGGATGCACAATAAAAACTTTGCCAATATATTGTCATAGCAAGTCTACCAGCACCGACATTCGGAGGAGGACGAGATGGACCTCAAGATCTCATATTAGTATTAGAAGAATTTAGTTGAGTAACCCCAATACTAAACGAAGGGGCCTGGACCATATGTATCAGAAAAAAATGGAAGAAGACAACAATGGCGTGGCGAAGAAAAACCCTACCTATTCAGATGTTTGAAATTGATTGACTTGAGAGAGAATCCTTTTTAAAATCAAATTAATTTAAAAATTGTAACTGTTAAGAATGTGGAGTGAATTTAGGGAGAGAAAAAAGAGTGAAAAGGGAAGTGTTAAACGTGGGTTTTGACTGATGGATCTTATGTATCTGAAACTTTTAAGAATTGGGAGAAATAAGGGATTTATGAAATATTTCAAAAATGTAGGGCAAAATGAAGAATAAGGTAAGTAATTGATGATAAAAAAATTTGCCCAAATTATTGATTCCCTCCATATGTATCTAAATCT
>JAJOOS010014721.1:0-14040 GCA_029582725.1 Solanum chiquidenum | reverse complement strand
GCTTTGGAGTTGCTTGGATTACTTCACTCTTCCAAGTCTTTGGTATGTCCTCAAGATTCGAGGACTATGTTTAGAAGTTTCTTAGTCATTGTAATAGACACTTAAGTTTCATTTCATTTGTAAAGGGCCGTGTCCCTTAGTATGTTTTAATTTCTTGTCTAAGTTTGGCTAAAGAGACTTAGTAGTTCCGCTTGCATATTGATGTTTTCAAATGTTGATGACTCTTGAAGTCGTTTGCTTTTGTTGAATAAAAGTTTTAAATTCTTAGTGATTTTTATGATCTATGCGATGAATGAATGCTAAGGCTTGTATAAGACCTCTGAGAGGTCGAATACGCATGTAACGGCTAGGGGGTGCTCTCGGGTCGTTACAATAGCTTAGAGTTTTGTAGGGGTTAAATGGCTTTTAGGGTTTATTTTACCATTTATAGGATTTAGGGTTTCTTAAGGTTTAGGGTTTAGGGTTTCTTAGGGTTTTAGGTTTAGGATTCAGGGTTTTAGGTGAGGGTTTAGGGCTTAGGGTTTTTTAAGATTTAGGATTTAGGGTTTAGAGTTTTGTAGGGGTTTAAATGGCTTTAGGGTTTATTTTAGCATTTATAGGATTTAGGGTTTATTAAGTTTTAGGGTTTCTTAGGGTTTTAGGTTTAGGATTTAGGGTTTTAGGTGAGGGTTTAGGGCTTAGGGTTTTTAAAAGTTTTAGGGTTTCTTAGGGTTTTAGGCTTAGGATTTAGGGTTTTAGGTTAGAGTTTAATGTTTAGCGCTTAGGTTTTTTTTAGGTTTAAGGTTTTAAGATTAAGGGTTTTATCTAGTTTTTTAGGGTTTAGGGCTTTGGGTTTTTTAGGTTAAGGGTTTTTAGGGTTTTATAGGTTTATGGTTTAGATCTTAGGAGTTTTTTGTGTGTTTTTTAGGGTTTAGCATACACGATTTAGGGATTTATAGGGTTTAGAGCTTAGAGTTTTTTAGGTTTATGGGTTTTCAGGATTTTTTAGGGGTTTTAAAGGTTAAGGGTTTCTTAGGGTTTTTTAGGGTTAAGGGTTTTTTAGGTTTAGGATTTAAGGATTTTTAGGATTTAGGGGTTACAACTTAGTATTTTGTTAGAGGTTTTCAATGGGTTTTAGCGTTTATTTTAGGGTTTATAGGATTTAGGTTCTTTAAAGTTTAGGATTTAGGATTTCTTAGGGTTTTAGGTTTCGCATTTAGAGTTTTAGGTTACGGTTTAGGGTTTAAGAATTAGGGTTTTTTCAGGTTAAGGGTTTTACCTAGGTTTTAGGGGTTTAGGGTTTTGGGTTAACGAGTTTTAGGGTTTTATAGGTTTAATGTTTAGGGCTTAGGGTTGTTTGTGTTTTTAAAGGGTTAGCATATAAGATTTAGGGCTTTATAGGATTTAGAGCTTAGAGTTTTTTTAGGTTTAGGGGTTTTGGATTTTTTAGGGTTTTAAAGGGTTAAATGTTTCTTAGGGTTTTTTAGGGTTTAGAGCTTTGGTTTTTTTTTTTGTGTTTTTTAGGATTAATGTTTATGGATTTTTAGGATTTAAGGTTTTAAGCTTAGGGTTTTGTAGGGGTTTTACATGGGTTTTATGGTTTTTTAAGGGTTTATAGGATTTAGGATTTCTTAATGTTTAGGGTTTAGGGTTTCTTAGGGTTTTAGGTTTAGGATTTAGGGTTTTAGGTTACAGTTTAGGGTTTAGGGCTTAGGGTTTTTTTTAGGTTAAGGGTTTTATCTAGGTTTTTAGGGTTTAGGGCTTTGGGTTTTTAGGATTTTATAGGTTTAGAGTTTAAGGCTTATCATTTTTTTTTTGTGTTTTTTAGGGTTTAGAGCTTAGAATTTTTTAGGTTTAGTTATTTTTGGGTTTTTTAGGGGTTTGAAGGGTTAAGTGTTTCTGATGGTTTAAGGTTTAGGGCTTAGAGTTTTTTTGTGTTTTTCACGTTTAGTGTTTATGGATTTTTAGGATTTAAGGTTTAGATCTTAGGGGTTTGTAGAAGTTTTAAATGGTTTTTAGGGTTTATACGATTTAGGATTTCTTAAAGTTTAGGAATTAGGGTTTCTTAGGGTTTTATGTTTAGTATTTATGGTTTTAGGTTAGGGTTTAGGGTTTAGGGCTTAGGATTTTTTTTAGATTTAGGGTTTTAGGTTTAGGGTTTTATATAGGTTTTTAAGTTTTAGGGCTTTTCGATTTTTCGGTTAAGGTTTTTTAGAGTTTTATAGGTTTAGAGTTTAGGGCTTAGGTTTTTTTTTTTTTGTGTTTTTTAGGGTTTAGCATATATGATTTAGGGCTTTATTGTGTTTACAACTTAGAGTTTTTTAGGTTTAGGGGTTTGTGGGTTTTTTAGGGTTTTTAAGGTTTAAGTGTTTCTTAGGGTTTAGGGTTTAGAGCTTAGATTTCTTTATATTTTTTAGGTTTAGGGTTTACAGATTTTTAGGATTTAAGGTTTTGATCTTAGGGTTTTCTAGGGGTTTTACATGGGTTTTAGCGTTTTCTAGGGTTTATATGATTTAGGGTTTCTTAAGGTTCAGGGTTTAGGGTTTGTTAGGGTTTTATAGGTTTAGGGTTTAGGGGTTAGGGCTTAGGATTTTATTTTCTTTATAAGGATTTAGCATGTACGATTTAGGTCTTTATAAGGTTTAGAGCTTAGAGTTTTTTTAGGTTTAGGGGTTTTGTTTTTTTTTAATGTTTTTAAGGGTTAAGTGTTACTTAGGGTTTTTAAAGGTTTAGGGTTTAGTGCTTAGGTTTTTTGTGGTTTATTTAGGTTTAGGGTTTACGAATTTTTAGCATTAAGGGTTTAGAGCTTAGGGTTTTGTAGGGGGGTTAAATGGGTTTTAGGGTTTATTTAAGGATTTATAGGATTTATGGTGTCTTAAGGTTTAGGGTTTAGGGTTTCTTAGGGTTATATGTTTAGTATTTTGATTTTTAGGTTGGATTTTAGCTCTTAGGGTTTTTTTAGGTTAGGGCTCTAGGTTTTTACAGTTAGGGCTTTGGGTTTTAGGTTAATGTTTTTTAGGATTTTCTAGGTTTAGGGTTCTTTTTTGTCTGTTTTAGGGTTTTTAAGGGTTAAGTGATTCTTAGGATTATTTAGGGTGTAGGGTATAGGGCCTATGTTTTTTTTGTGTTATTTAGGGTTAGTGTCTCTGAATTTTTAGGATTTAAAGTTTAGAGCTTAAGGTCTTGTAGGGGTTTTAAATGGTTTTTAGGGTGTATTTTAGGGTTTATAGGATTTAGGGTTCCTTAAAGTTTTAGGTTTAGGGTTTAGTTTTTAGGTTAGGGTTTAGGGTTAAGGGCTTAGGGTTTTCTTAGGTGTAGGGTTTTAGGTTAAGTGTTTTATCTAGGTTTTTAGGGTGTAGGGATTTTGGTATTTTAGGTTAAGGTTTTTTAGGGTCTTATAAGTTTAGGGTTTAGGGATCAGGTTTTTTTTTTGTGTTTTTTAGGGTTTAGCATATACGATTTAGGGCTATATAAGGTTTAGAGCTTAGAGTTTTTTTAGGTTTGGGGTTTTTGGGGTTTTAGTGTTATTAAGGGTTAAGTGTTTCTTAGGAATTTATAGGTTTTGGGCTCAGTGTTTGTTTTTGTGTTTTTTATGGGTTAGCATATACGATTTAGGGCTATATAAGGTTTAGAGCTTAGAGTTTTTTAGGTTTAGGGGGCTTTGGGTTTTTTACTGGTCTTAAGGGTTAAGTGTTTCTTAGGGTATTTTAGTGTTTAGGGTTTAGGGCTTGGGATTTTATTTTTTGTTTTTTAGGTTTAGGGTTTATAGATTTTTAGGATTTAGAATTTATACCTTAGGATTTTGTAGGGATTTTAAATTGTTTTATGGTTTATTTTAGGGTTTATAAGGTTTAGGGTTTCTTAAGGTTTACTGTTAAGGGTTTCTTAGGGATTTTGGGTTTAGGATTTCGGGTTTTAGGTTTGGGTTTAGGGGTTAGGGCTTAAGGTTTTTTTAGGTTTAGGGTTTTAGGTTAAGGGTTTTATCTAGGTTTTAAGGGTTTAGGGCTTTGAGATTTTTAGGTTAAGGTTTTAAGGGTCTCAAAAGTTAAGGTTTTAGGACTTAATTTTTTTTTGTGTTTTTAGGGTTTAGCATATACGGTTTAGGGCTTTATAGAGTTTTTTCGGTTTAAGGGTTTATGGGTTTTGTACGGTTTTTAAGGGTAGTATTTCTTAGGTTTTTTTTAGGGTTTAGGGCTTAGTGTTTTTTTTGTGTTTTTTAAGTTTAGGGTTTAAAGTCTTTTAGGATTTAGGGTTTCGAGCTTAGGGTTTTGTAAGGGGTTTAAATGGTTTTTAGGGTTTATTTTAGGGTTTATAGGATTTTGGTTTTCTTAACGTTTAGGATTTAGGGTTTCTTAGGGTTTTAGGTTTATGATTTAGGGTTTTAGGTTAGGGTTTTATCTAGGTTTTATGGTTTTTTAAGGTTTAGGGTTTTAAGTTGAGGGTTTTATCTAGGTTTTGAGGGTTTTGGGCTTTGGATTTTTAGGGTTTTATAGGTTTAGGGTTTAGGGATTAGGAGTTTTTCTGTATTTTAGGATTTAGCATATACGATTTAGAGCTTTATAGGGTTCAAAGCTTAGAGTTTTTTTAGGTTTAGGGGTTTTTGGGTTTTTTTAGTCTTTTTAATGGTTAAGTGTTTCTTAGGGTCCTTTTTGGGTTTAGGGTTTATGGTCTTTTTTCGTGTTTTTTTTAGGTTTAGGGTTTACAAATTTTAAAGATTTTTTTAGTCTTTATAGAATTGTAGGTGTTTTAAATGATTTTTAGGGTTTGTAGGATTTAGGGTGTCTTAAGGTTTAAGGTTTAGGGAGTCTTGGGCTTTTAGGTTTAGGATTTAGTATTTTAGGTTAGGGTTTAGGATTTAGGGCTTACGTTTTTTTAGGTTTACGTTTTAGGTTAAGAGTTTTATCTAGGTTTTTAGGGTTTAGATCTTTCGGTTTTGTTTGGTTAAGGGTTTTTAGGGATTTATAGATTTAGGGTGTAGGTCTTAGTGTTTTTTTGTGTTTTTTAGGGTTTAGCGTATACAATTTAGGGCTTTACAGGGTTTAGAGCTTAGAGTTTTTTAGGTTTAGGGGGTTTTGGGTTTTTTTAAGGGTTTTAAAGGTAAAGTGTTTCTTAGGATTTTTTAGGGTTTAGGGTTTAGGGCTAATTTTTTTTTTTGTTGTTGTCTTTTAGGGTTTAGCATATACGATTTAGGCCTTTATAGGGTTTTGAGCTTAGATTTTTTTAGGTTTAGGGGTTTTTGGGTATTTTTAAGGGTTAATTGTTTCTTAATTAGGGTTATGAAAGGTTAGGGTTTAGGGCTTAGCATTTTTATTGTGTTTTTTAGGTTTAGGGTTTTCAAATTTTTAGCTTTAAGGGTTTAGAGCTTAGTGTTTTGTAGGGGTTTTAAATGTAATTTAGGTTATATTTAAGGGTTTATAGGATTTATGGTTTTCTTAAGGTTTAGGGTTTTGGGTTTCTTAGGGTTTTAGGTTTAGGGTTTAGGGCTTTCGGTTTTTTAGGTTAAGGTTTTAGGGTTTTAAGGGTTTAGGGTTTAGGGTTTAGGGCTTAGGGATTTTTTGTGCTTTTTAGGGTTTAGCATATATTATTTAGGGCTCTATAGAGTTTAAGTCTTAGTGTTGTTTAGGTTTAGGGGTTTTGGGGTTTTTAAGGGTTAAGGGTTTCTTAGGGTTTTTTAGGGTTTAGGGTTTTTTTTTGTGTTTTTTTGATTTAGGGTTTACGGATTTTTAGGATTTAGGGTTTAGAGCATAGGGTTTTTTTAGGGATTTTAAATGTCTTTTAGGTTTATTTTAGGGTTTATAGGCTTTAGGGTTTCTTAAGGTTTTAGGTTTAGGATTTAGGGTTTTAGGTTAGGATTTAGGGTTTAGGGCTTAGGGTTTTTTAGGTGTAGGGTTTTAGGTTAAGGTTTTCATATAACTTTTTAGGGTTTAGGGCTTCAGGTTTTTTAGGGTAAGGTTTTTTAGGATTTTATAGGTTTAGATTTTTTTCTTGTGTTTCTTAGAATTTAGAAAATACAATTTAGTGCTTTATAGGGTTTAGAGCTTATAGTTTTTTAGGTTTACTGGTTGTTGTACATTTTTAGGGTTTTTAAGGGTTAAGTGCTTCATAAGGGTTTTTTAGGGTTTAGGGCTTAGGGGTATTGTGTATTTTTAGGTTTAGTGTTTACGGATTTTTTGGATTTAGGTTTAGATCTTAGGGTTTTGTAGGGGTTTTGAATGGTTTTTAGGGTTTATTTTAGGGTTTATAGGATTTATGGTTTCTTAAGGTTTAGAGTTTACGGTTTATTAAGGTTTTCTATTTAGGATTTATGGTGTTAGGTTACGGTTTAGGGTTTAGGGTTTTTTTAGGTTAAGGGTTTTATCTAGGTTTTTTGGGTTTAGGGCTTTGGGTTTTTTAGGGTTTTATAGGTTTAGGGTTTAGGGTTTAAGGCTTAGGTTTTTTTTTTGTATTTTTTAGGATTTTTAAGGGTGAAGTGCTTCTTGGGGTTTTTCGGGATTTTGGGTTTAGGGCATAGGTTTTTTTTGTGTTTTTTTGGTTTAGGGTTTACTAATTTTTAGGATTTAGATTTTAGAGCTTAGTATTTTGTAGGGGTATTAAATGGTTTTAGGGTTTATCTTACGTTTTATAGGATTTAGGATTTTTTAAGGTTTACGGTTCAGTATTTCTTAGGATTTTAGGTTTAGGATTTAGGGTTTATGGTTTAAGGCTTAAGATTTTTTAGGTTTAGGATTTTAGGTTAAGAGTTTTATCTTGGTTTTTAGGGTTTAGGGCCTTGGGTTTTTTAGGTTAAGTTTTTTATAGGTTTTGGGGTTTTGGGGTTTTGGGGATTTTTAAGGTTTTTTAGGGTTTAGGGCTTAGGGTTTTTTTGTGTTTTTTAGGTTTAGGGTTTTTAAATTTTTAGGATTTAGGGTTTAGAGCTTAGGGTTTTAAATGGGTTTTAGGGTTTATTATAGGGTTTAGGATTTCTTAAGGTTTAGGATTTCTTAGGGTTTTAGGTTTAGGATTTAGGGTTTTAGGTTAGGGTTTATGGTTTAGGGCTTTGGGATTTTTTAGTTTTAGGGTTTTAGGTTAAGCGTTTTATCTAGGTTTTTAGGGTTTTGGCTGAGGACTTTTGGGTTAAGGTTTTTTAGGGTTTAGTTTTTTTTTGTGTTTTTTAGGGTTTAGCATATACAATTTAGGGCTTTATAGGGTTTAGAGCTTAGTTTTTTAAGGTTTAGGGATTTTTGGGTTTTTTTTTAGGTTTTTTAGGGTTAAGTGTTTCTGAGTGTTTTTTAGGGTTTAGGATTTAGTTGTTATGGTTTTTTTTGTTCTTTTTATGTTGAGGGTTTGCGGATTTTTAGGATTTAGGATTAAGAGCTTATGTTTTTGTAAGGGTTTTAAATGGTTTATTTTATTGTTTAAAGGATTTAGGGTTTCTTAAGGTTTAGAGTTTTAAGTTTAAGATTTAATTTTTTTTTTAGGATTTAGCGTTTAGGGTTTAGGGTTTTTTAATGTTTATGATTTTAGGTTAAGGGTTTTATCTAGGTTTTTAGGGTTTTTTAGGTTAAGGGTTTTTTAAGGTTTTATAGGTTAAGGGTTTAGGACTTAGGTTTTTTTTTTGGGTTTTTTGGATTTAGCATATACGTTTAGGGCTTTATAGGGTTTGGAGCTTAGAGTTTTTAGGTTTAGAGGTTTTGGGGGGTTTTAAGGGTTAAGTATTTCTTAGGGTATTTTAGGGTTTAAGGCTTAGGGTTTTTGTGTGTGTTTTAGGTTTAGCGTTCACGGATTATTAGGATTTAGAGTTTAGAGCTTAGGGTTTTGTAGGGGTTTTCAATGGATTTTAGGGTTTATTTTAGGGTTTCGTTAGGTTTAGAATTTAGGGTTTCATAGGTTTTTAGGTTTAGGATTTAGGGTTTTTTGGTAAGGTTGAGGGCATAGGGTTTTTTTAGGTTTGGAGTTTTGGGTTAAGGGTTTTATCTAGGTTTTTAGGGTTTAGGGATTACAGTTTTTTAGGGTTTTATAGGGTTTTAGCTTTAGTTTTTTTTGTGTTTTTTATGGTTTAGAGCTTAGGGTTTTTAGGATTTTGGGGTTTTTAATTGTTAAGTGTTTCTTAGGATTTTTTAGGGTTTTGGGATAAGGGTCTTTTGTGTTTTTTAGGTTTAGGGTTTATGGATTTTTAGGATTTCAGATTATAGCTTAGGGTTTTGTAGGGATTTTAAATGGTTTTTATTGTTTATTTTATGTTTTATAGGATTTAGAGTTTCTTAAGGTTTAGGATTTAGGATTTTTAGGGTTTTATATTTATGATTTAGGGTTTCAGGTTAGGGTTTAGGGCTTAGGCTTTTTTTAGGTTTACGGTTTTAAGGTTAAGGGCTTTATCTAGTTTTTTAGGGTTTAGGGCTTTGGGTTTTTTAGGGTTTTATGTGTTTAGGGTTTAGTGCTTAGAGTTTTTTGTGTTTTTTTAGGGTTTAGCATATACAATTTAGAGATTTATAGGGTTTAAAGGTTAGAGTTTTTTAAGTTTAGGGATTTTTAGGTTTTTTAGTGTTTTTAAGGGTTAAGGGTTAAGGGTTTCTTAGGGTTTAGGGCTTAATTTTTTTTGTGTGTTTTCTATGTTTAGGGTTTACAGATTTTTAGGATTTAGGGGTTAGAGCTTAGGTTTTTGTAGAGGTTTTAAATGGGTTTTAGGGTTTATTTAGTGTTTATAAGAATTAGGTTTCTTAAGGTTTAGGGTTTAGGGTTTCTTAGGGTTTTAGGTTACAGTTTAGGGTTTACGGGTTAGCGTTTTTTTAGGTAAAGGGTTTTACCTAGGTTTTAGAGGTTTTGGGCTTTGGGTTTTTTGAGTTAAGGCTTTTTAGGGTTTTATAGGTTTAGTGTTTTTTGTGTTTTTTAAGGGTTAGCATATACGATTTAGGGCTTAATAGTGTTTAGAGCTTAGAGTTTTTCTTAGGTTTAGGGTTTTTTTGGATTTTTAAGGGTTAAGTGTTTCTTAGGGATTTTTAGGGTTTAGAGCTTAGATTTTATTTTTTTTGTATTTTTTAGGATTATGGTTTACGGATTTTTAGGATTTAAGGTTTCGAGCTTAGGGTTTTGTAGGGGTTTAAAATGGGTTTTATGATTTTTTAAGGGTTTATAGGATTTAGGATTTCTTAATATTTAGGGTTTAGGGTTTCTTAGGGTTTTAGGTTTAGGATTTAGGGTTTTAGGTTACAGTTTAGGGTTTAGGGTTTTGGGTTAAGGGTTGTATCTAGGTTTTTAGGTTAAGGGTTTTTAGGATTTTATAGGTTTAGAGTTCATCATTTTTTTTTTTTGGTGTTTTTTAGGGTTTAGAGCTTAGAGGTTTTTCGGTTTAGGGGTTTTTGGGTTATTTAACTTTTTTAAGGGTTAAGTGTTTTTAGGTTTAGGGTTTATGGATTTTTAGGATTTACACTACAAGAAACATAGTCTTTAACGACCATGTCATAATGAAGGAACAAAAATCCGGTCTCTATGAATGTACTTATAACAACCAAAAAATTCCAGTCGATTATACTATATATGTTAAAAAGAAAAGCGTTAAATATTTTTTTTTATTTTAAAAAAAATAGTAGGACCCGGGGTTATCATTTTGTTTTTTATATTTTTCTACTTTGTATAAGCGGCTAGCAAGGGTATTTTTTGTACTTTCAAGTGTACTCACAGATGCCGCTTTTCATATATGAACGCCATAAGCAGTTTACATTGTTTCCATTGGATTTTCTCAGGTTTAATCATTTGATTCGATATCTTTCACTGTCGGATTTGCTCAGGTTTTCTCCGTGTCTCTTTCCATGTATGTCTTCTAGGTTTAATGATTGAAGTGTTGATGGTTTGATCTGGAATTTTGTTTTGTGTTTGATCTTGCCTCTTGGTTGGATTTATTTCTCTTCTGTGCGATTTGGTCTTTTGGGATGTACATTATGTAATTGTATGCTTCTAGAGTGCTATTAAAGCCGAGTTATGCAAACAAAAGTTTATGCTTTGTAACTGGGAAGTATAGTTTATGTATTAGTTTGTTGGCATGTTCAATCTGAAAATAAGAATTTTTAGTTATGTATCCCCTGCTTTGCTTTTGGTTCAGGAAATGAAGTTTTGAAAGCTGAACAGTTTCTTGAGACCATTATCAATGGTATTTGTCACTTGCGAGCTTATTATAAACCGTCCTCAAGTGATTCATACTTGTAGAATTGTGAGACCACATTATCCATAAGTTTAAGTTGTTAGAGATGACACCACTTGTATTTGTTTAATCATGTCTTCAACATACCTCCTCGCGTGCAAGCTTAGCACTTTTCATGGGTTGCCTTCTAAGTTATCCATATGGGTGTATCTCAGACACTAATAAAGCATCATAGATAATACAGAGCAAGAGAAATATAGATAAAACTGAGATGAGGCATAAGACAGGCAATTTGAGTGGAATTATAGGTTTTAGTTCGTACACTGTATCAAGATCATAATTTTACAGTAATTTAAATCATATAACAAATAAATGGTTGGGGACTAATCCTCAGAGGGTACTTCTCTAACTCTTAATATGAAGGTAACCAGTAGCTTTTGATGGGAAAATGATGGCGCAATTAGACTCTCTAGGGGCAATGCATTTATCAGTTAACATTGGCACTAGACATACATAACTTATATCCCCTTATGGAGTGTGAGAAGCTTTAACTCACTCTCTACGAGCTGTTGACCAGCAAAGCAATGCAAAAGTGACCACCTCTTTATGGCTTGATTTTACGATTGCTTCAAATATTGATGGTGACTCTCGTGAAATTCACTTAACCTTCGATACAACACCATAAGAAGAATGGAACAAGCTCTTGGTAGATGGGATGACGTTGGAAAAGGTAATAGTTTGCCTGAGAAATTGTATGCAGTTATTAAGAAGAGAATGCAACGGACTTTGACATGTACAGTAGGTATTCAATAGTTGATATTTGTTATTTGACATTCATGGAGAAAATTGTTGACATGATTTACTCTCTATATTTCTCTCTCAGGAGGCCAGCTCGTACTAGTAGCTAGTTCTGATTGACTATCTGAACGGTATTGTGTCAAGAGGAGGGGAGATTGTCAACGTACTCCAAGGGAGAGACATGGTAGTAAACTAGAAATTACACCGAGAGTTACCATAAGTTTACATTATTTATATGAAAAGCATGATGATATGCAGACATATATTAGCATTTTTTTACCATGCATTACTAAACAACAACCTTTGTAAAGCAATCTGAGATCCACAATCGACGCGTTTGAGGTATAAGGTCTTTATCAGGTTTAATGTCTACAATGTTTGTATCACCCCTTTCTCCTATCATGTCTTGATTTTATCCATTTTCACTTCTCCCAACTCCTAACTGGCCCCTTGAACATTCTACCTGTAAATTGAAATAGTTTTTCAGAGGGAAATACCGCAATGTGGCCTGCAAATTTGGAATTTTTGAATTAGATTTGCATGGCCTGCATTAATCTATAATAACCTGGTGGAGTTGTACTTGCTGTCCTCTCTTATTGAAATCTATCAATTATTTTTGCTTTCATAGTTAATGACTGAGTTGGTGACCTCACGATAATAAACTGCATGGTTGGAAATGTTTGATTAAGTTACCAGTAGATCTGTCATATATGAAGCTACTTTTTATATATATTGTTTTTTATGACTGCAAATGTATTTTTAAGGTGAGAAGCTCCTAGTTTTAACAGTTAGCTGCTTCATTCCACATTGTTTTTCCTCAGGTTTGCTCTGTGTCTATCACGACCCGGGGTTACCCCTAGAAGTAGCATGGTGTACTTGACCTCCAAGGGGTATCATACAAGCCCTTAGCATAATCATAACATAAAGATATAGAATAATTGCAGAAAATTAAAAACTTTTACAATAGAAGTCAACTTCTTTTCTTCATAAACGAAAATAGGAATCTAGACTTGTCTCAATCACCATCTAGTTCAATAGAGAGTACAAATAGGGTCAAAAACCCTTTACATCAATAAAGTCTCAAAATAGGAAGGTACAATAAGACTAGAAATGAGTAATCCGTCCTCAAACTTGAGGACTCACCAAGCTTAGGGAATAGTCAACCCAAGTTTCACTTGAAAGGAGAAGTTCGTATCAACGACTGAAACCTACACTCATAGAATGTAGAAAATATGGGTTAGCACAAATAATGTACTAAGTATGGAAGCCGTGCACAAAATCCTTAAAACATGCATAAAAGGGACATTTATTTAAAATCATGCCTTTATCAAGTTTAAAAGCCACAATGCACATTTATGAATAAACATAAGCCAAACCAACATATAAGCAACCCAAAGCCATACTAGTGCAATGCAAAGGTAAAATCCCATAACCCTACCAAATGCTAAGTATCACATTTAGGCTACCCACAACATACCTAGCTTAATTTTACCTCACTCATAACCATCATACATAAGTAAGGAGTCATTCATATTCATAGCTTATATCAAGTAAAGTCCTTAACATTCATACATACCTTTCATACATAATTCATAAGTCATCATAACATAAGAGAACCTCACCATAACCCCTCTTAAAGCCTACTTGTGCAATGCATAAGTGAAGTCCCATACCCTCACTCATACTAAGTACTACCTCTCAAGAAGTCATAATTAAAGTCCATGTGCTATGCCTAATTCCCTCTTTTTAGTCATATTAAATCTTTACTTATGTTCATATTCATAAGAAAATGCACTAGGCATTCAACCAACATACATCATAAGAGCTCATAGATTCATTAGATGAGAATGTCCTTTCAACCTTAGAACCATCAACATGTGAGTAAACCTTTCACACAAGATTCATAGCCTTTCAATCAACACAACAAGCTTATCATAACATACATACATACTTCATGCATAATCAAGTGTAAGGGTATAGGGAAGAAGGATGTCACATCAATACCACAATTACACAAGTCATAGGATCATCATTATCTAAGTAGATCATGAACTCATATACAATCTTCATCAACATATATAAACCTTAATTATTGCCCTTCAAGGCTAGGAATCAAGATCAACCCTAACTTCAAGAATGATCACATTAGATAGGGGTATTTCATGATTCAAAAACATAATCAATAGTCAAGCTCTAATCATCAATCAAGCCATACATAGTTCACAATTTAGGAAGAAGTGGAAATCATGGGTCCAAGGGAGATTTTCATCATAAAACATCAATACTCCAACATTCCAATCATAAATCATCATAATCAACCAAAATAAACCATAATTAAACAATGGAAAACGTTTTGGAAGAACACCCATGTTAGATATTGAAAACACTAGAATTGGGGGATTTGGAATCTTGAAAACATATTTTAAAGAGGCTCCTTGGGTGATAACTACCCAAAGATGAAAAGCATTGATGTGAGGCTAAAATTATATATATATTTAATCATTATTTGCCTCATATTTAATCTTTTAATTATCCTTTTTGAGTGTGTATATTATGAATTGTGCTAAATAGTATATTTTATTTGTAGGATTAAATTGATGGAAATTGGAGATGTTTGGAGCTAAAACGAATTAAAGATGGAAAGTTGAAGAAGGAAATCAAGCAGGCAGCTTAATGGAAATAAGTTAATATAGTATTAATATAATTTATATGCCAATAAGGAAAGAAAAACATACCTGCTGGTCCACGTGTCAGGCAACAACGTCAAAAGAAGTTACACGCACAAAATTGGAAGCTACACGCGGAGAAAAAGGAATCCAATTCCTTTTGGTTTTGGATTCCTTATTTTATTTGGACCCAATTATTTTAGTTAGGGTTTCTTTATCTATAAATAGGGGATGAAAATTTATTCTTAGAGGGGAGACGAACCAAGATACAAGACATAATATAAATTTTCTTCTAGCTTAGGAACATTGAAAGAGCCGCCGTGGAGGCCGGAGAATTGTGGTTTATTCTTTCTTCTCCTTTATTATTTATTTGTATTCGTGATTAATAAAAAAGATAGTTTAGCTATTGTTCTTAACTTTTTATGATTAACACAAGCATATTTATTTTAATAAATTTTGATTGTGTTCTTGAGATAATGAGTA